>JAPDSC010107863.1:52758-82991 GCA_026290005.1 Latrodectus geometricus
TGAAATGATGATTTGTAAGATTTCAAAACTTCAAACAAATCATCATTGTTTTGTTGGGATTAGATTAATGATATGTAGTAAAGAGCAGTTGCTTTTTAAAATTGTATCGATTTCAAGTCTAGATAATACATCAGCTACAAAGTCCTTTGACATCTTGGATACAGCTAGAAACTTAAGAACTGAAATCAAGATGACCGATTTTGTTGCGAACTGCATTTTTTTCAGTTTCTACTAAAATGCATGAATAAGAGGGTTATGATCAGCAGAGATAATGAAATCCATTCCTTTTAAGATAAGTTGAAACATCCTTGTTGTGGTTTAAACAACTAAAAGTTCACTTGTTGAGATGGTATTAATTTCAAATATAAAAAGGCCATTGGATTCCATCTATTGTCATAGTGTAACTCATTATCGACCTGTATCCAAATCAAGAGCGTAAACACAAAGGCTTAATTTTACATTAGGTAGAGGATGGTGAAGTTATTTTAGATTTTTTAGATGTCTTCCCAGCTTTTGGAGTCTAAATAAATTGTCCTTCTTTTTAATGGATTATGATAAGCGCTTGGATTTCTTACTGTTTTTTTCTAAAAACTTTAGAATTAGTGCTAGTTTATAGGCAGTTTTATGAATGAAAATGCGAGAAAAATTAAGCAGTCCAAAAAACAGTGGAATTGAGTCAAAGTAATGGATTTTGGAAAGGTTTGATTAGCCACCACTCGATAAATTAGAGATTTAGATGCAGAAATTCAAACTCTTTTAAATTCTAGTGATTTGACATCGAAATTATACTCTGAAGATTTTAGTGAGAGGGAATCTTCTTTGAAGCTTGAAATAGCAGTTTAAGAAGTTGAAAATGTTCTTTAAAGGTTGAGACAATTGATAATTTTCGATGAATGCATAGACAAAAAAATTCCAACGTTCACATGGTATTGAAATATTTCGAATGGAATGTTAAAGAAGATTTGTAAACTGAGAATTACATTCAAATACTTTCATATAATTCAAGTGTTATATTTATTGCAATTATATGTTTTTGATCTGAATTAATAATAATCTGATGATTTATTTTTATTAAATAGATGTGGCTGCATTTATTTTTACTTTGCAAATCAAGTAAAAAAATCTATTGTATTTGGCACATTGCATTCGATTTTAAAAGTCTCCGATCAGAACTTTCCAGATTTGGAATTTATATAAAAGGGAAGAATAGTTTTCTTGATGAGCGCATATGCTACAAGTCAGTCATTTATTAAAATCAAGTATTAGCTTTTTTTTTTTTTTTTTTTTTTTTTTTTTTTTTTAACTTAGCTAAAACAAGACCTCTATTTTGATTGACACAAGTGGACATTTCTGTGTACTTCACAGCTAGCTGAATGTTTTCTTGATGAAGGCATAAAGATTTAATAATTTCAGAAAAGTCACTTAAAAGTTTGCCATTTCCACTCATTAGTTAAACTGTATGAATTTCAGTCACTTGAATTTTTTTATAATTATTTTAAATTTGTACTTAAATAAATTAATTTGTATCTTCAAAGACCACAAATTAAAACTAATTAATAAATAAAATCAAAGCAACATAAAATGTCTTCTCTAATTATTGGTATCATTGTTGTTCTGATTTCAAATAACCATTTAAGAGTTCTCCGTGATTAAAATCTAAGCATACTTTTCTTTTCTAAAAGTTTTAATTGATGATAAATTAGATGAAATTAAGGAGAGTGCTAACATTGTAACACTACTGGTTTGGAGTTATGTCTAGACTGTGAATTGTAGGCGAGAGCATCAGCAGATATACTTCCCTGTACCTAGTCCAGAGCTGGGCTCTACTACTTAGGTGGAAATAACTTGTTGGAGTCTTCGTAATTTAGAAGCAGATTCAAGCAAAAACCCTCCAATACTGGAACTGCCACTCCAAGAAGTATCATTTCACTTGTAGAACGTTCTAATCAAGACTTTTTTAATGTGCTCAAGTGGGCTTTAGTGAACATGATTAAACATCAATTATGTCGGGATTCGAACTCAATCCGATATTGAAAAAGATGCCTACCCAAACAGGTCATTGTGGCTTTGAATTGTAGATGAGAAAAGTTTTCTGACTCAAAGAACAAGGGCCTTTTCGGTACTTAGTCTTTACATTCACTGAGAGAAATTGTAGGTATATATAAACACTACATTATTCTTCAGGTATTAGTCGAGCCCATATCGTGTTCTAAGAGACTTTTGCTTGCTTGTAACTGCCTTTCATGATATTGAATAGGCGTACCAGTTTTCCTGTCATTTGAGTGTACTTTATAATCTCGTATAGTATCTTTCAAAAGTAAAAGATTATATGAATCATATAATCAATTAATATAATTGAACACAAAATTTTTGGACTTCAAAATATGTGATATTAGATACAAACTATATTTAATTTACAGTTTATAATTAATGACAAGTGCGTTAAACTTTACGTTCAATTTTAAAATGCCAATGCTCTTTCAATGTTAGGAGATTTCATTAAGTATTAAAAGTAAAAACCATTGGATATATTTTTCATACATATCTACCACAAAAAAATACCTCTTATAGCTGTTTTTCTATAACTAAGCATTAATAAAAAAGATAGATTGGAAAATTTTAATTTTACAATTTCACTAACCAAGAGAATTTTTCGTGAAAAACAGTTCAATAAGAAGCACAATATTTTCAGTTAATGTTCATATTTTTTAATCAAGATTTTATATTTCAAGGAACATATCAAATGTAATGTATTAAATATGAAAAAATTTCGCATGAATGCCTTAAGCATTTTTAATCACGTAAATTATTGATCAACATTCACTACCGAGGAAGGGATTTATTTTTAAAATGCTGCATCTACATAAAATATTCTCAGGATGATTGATCTATTAATACCAATAGTAATCGGTGGACAACAAGAACATCAGTATAGAGTATTAAGGAAATGTGTTAAAGAATAAATGGTCGTGGTCTTGTCTTAATACTCGTTCAAATTACTATTTTATTACATATGTTAACTCACTAACGTTAAAAGAAATAGATACATAGATTGAAGACATAAACCAATATTAGCTCACCTTTTAAAAATATCATTCATTATCAGAATTCGATACGGAGCAAAGTTGGGAATTCTTTAGAAAATCAATGGAACTAAATGGACATATAAATAGCATAAAATTCTTAAATAAGTATTCAGGCTACCTCTTGACATTATAGTAATAATGTCTTCTTCATATTTATTACATTTTTTACACATTTTTATTCCACGAATATTTTTACTTAACATATTTAGATTTTACATTATTTCAACAAATATGACAACAATTGTTAATGAAGGTTAATTAGATACGAAAGTGACTGAAGAAAATAATGCTAACAATGTGGTAAGGTATTGAAAAGGAAAATTAGACAAAATATTTTCTAGAAAACGATAATATGTAATGCTGCATGCATATGTATATTAAATTACCAAAAGCCAGTAAAAATACCAATAAATTAGCCAAAAGCTTGCAAATATATCGATTTCCGCGTATTATTTGCTTTAAAATTAATGAAATAATATGCTAAAACATAAGTATTTAAGAGGAATATTCCCATGGTCCGCAATATTCGGATTTTAGGATTATGATTCACAAAATGGAAAATACGTATTTATTCCTCCTCACTATTGAAGTGTCCGATGTATGTTGCATTTATGTTTTTTGCAAACATTTTTGTCACGTTAGGAGCTCGAAAATTTCAGTGTCACCACCTTTGCAAAATATGGATACGGCCCAACGTATATGGGAAAATTTCCTGGAAGGTTATGTCTGTGGCTAATAAAAGGCTTTACAACTTCTTGTGTTGGATTGGCTACTATGTGATAACTAGCAAAAGTGCTTGAAAATATATAAAGTCCGTTATTAATGTAGGTTGATAAATAATATTGAACATAGCAATACTTAAAACCAAAATAGTAGTAAAATGTAATACGGGTGAATAAAACAGAAAAATTATTAAGATTTAGAATCCTTAATTATAAGAATGATTTTAAGGTTCGTAGAATAAAATCTATTTTTGAGAATTTTTCAATATGATATGTTATTTAATGGCAACTTCTATATGAATTCATATAGGTAAGTACTTTTTATATAATAAGCAAACTCGTCAAAAAATAATGTTAATCAAAATATAAACAATGCATTGTGTTCTTAAAAAATGCATGTGAATAATACAAAGAAAAAGAAAGAATGCAGCTGTAAAGATATTAACACATTCATATTGTCAACAGTAAAATTTTCCTGGCGTAACGCATGTCACAATGATTTGAGTGTCACAATTAAATACTGACAGTTAAATTTCTTCACAATCAAAGTTTTGCGAAACATGATTAGTTGCATGTCAACAGAAGCAAATGTTAAGATTTACAAAGAAAATAGCTTTAAAAAAGAAAAATTTAACTGGAAAAAAAAAGTATTAATTTTTGATATTTAACAGTGAATACAAAAATTGAATCTATATGAATCAACTCTAAACACGTCTGAGTAACATTTCAAGCTGAAAGTAATGCAGAAAAATTCGACTTTATAAAAATTCTAAATAATTATAAAAAATTGAATTCCCTAAAAAGAGTACAATTAAGGTACTCTTTTTAGGGCATTAAAATAATTAATATGCTTTAATACATTTTTTATAAAAATTTAAATAGATATTAACTGTACGATGAATAATATTTGCAAAATTTTTTAAGATACAATTCATGCAAATATCAAGATAACATGAAAATTTCTTTATAGCGTTTGTATTGATCAAAAAAAAAGTATGATGACATAACCGATATTTGATGATATTAGAATCAGAGAATATAAGGCGAAATTTCTCAAAGTAGCATCGATTTAAGATAACTCGATAAAAGAAATCATGGTAAAAATTTAACATTCTTATTACACTTGGCTATTAAAATTAAACACCAGAAAAAAATAACCTAGCAAACATCAACGTCACATAAAAAAGAAGCGAAAACATGCAGACATTTCTGCTTCAAACGACATCTGAAGCCCTGCATGAAATAGAAGTTGTACAGTGGATTGGTCATTATGAAAAAGGTTTATAAAGTCGGAATTTTCTCAGAATATCATGCTATTCCTTGAAATAATAAATACTCACCAGTAAGTGTCGAAATTCGACAGTAACTGGATCATTGTCTTTTGTAAGTGTGTATTCTTGTCGCATGATACTACTACTTACATGCGTCGAAACCTTATCAGTGTCCAGCGAATATGGTCTAGCCATATGTGTGCATGTAGGTATTATAAATAAGCTTGAAAACATATATTTGTAAATATATACATATAAGATGATTCTCAATTATTTTTACAAATTAAGAGTGGTGATTGTACCCGTCCAGATAAGCAATAGTTAAATAGGAAGATAAGATCTCATTCCACTGTGACAGGCGGAAAAGAAAAATATGAGATTTCCCGCCCGATGTAACAACAGTGTTGGGGTAACGAATGAACAATACCAAAAGCTCTATTATCAGATTCATTATTTAATGAAAATTCATAGAAAGTGCTCAAAATGCCGACAACGCGTGTCATTGCTCAGTTGACACGAAGGAAGAACTGGTGCACCTTTTCAATGATTCCTGGTGTTGAGATAATTTTGCCCGGAATAATAATGATTCTCACCATATGTTCTTCACTCGATTCCACATGTGTCTTGTACAGTAAAGATTACATATGTCACCAGAAGTAAAAGTCCATTAGTTTGAGGTCTGATGATCGAGAAAGCCTAGCCTCCATTCCTCCACGTCCGATTCATCGATGCAATACTAAAGAAGCTCGTGAGAGAAAAATGCGAGAGTCTCCTTCGTTCTTGGTGATGTTGCGCCACTTGTAAAAGAAAACGTTTAATCTAATTTGCTTTCTTCGGTGCCAACTAAGTTCAAAATCCTTCTACTCAGCAGAAATTTGGGCATGGTAAATTCTTGATAGTCTTAGGAGATATAATATGTAGGCAAGTAAAAATCACTTCTGAAGCAATGACTTGTCTGATCACGCAGCATCTGTTTGTGATCCTGGACAACAGAGTTAGGCTGGGACAAGCACAAAAAGCATTCATCATCTAGGATGCCGCATAGGAATCGAATACATTACCTCGTGGTCACAAACTGAAAACAGTTGAGTGCACGTGTAATCCATTTTTAACATCGGGTCCCCCTGCTCTTGTGTTAATGTGTTTTTACTTTATCCTTTTTCCTGCCTCTCAGAGTGGAATGATACCTTGATGAAGAGGAATGATAGTGGGTTCTATCATTCCGCTTAATTTGTAAAAACTATTTAGAATCACTATATATATTACTGCTATCATATATAAAATTATACTTAAAATAACTTAGCCTTATGAAATAGAGCTTAAAATCTTTAATTATTTAATCATTAAGTTATTTATCCAGTGCCTTATTTCTAAAATTACTGATAAAGGAATGTTCACACTAGTTTTTAATATTATAACACTTAAGGAAGTTTGTTTCTTTGAACATGATCCCTTACAGACATTGGGAAAAGACGAGGTGTCACAGAAAATGTAATGTATGACATTTTTTTGATAAGTGCAGAATTGCTTAAAGCCACCATCTGGAAGAGAAGAAGATAGTCGCTTCTGACTGATAAGTAACTCACTATCTTCCAGAAATTATTCAAGAATTGAGTGGTAGAGGACACATGTTCCAAGATCATGACAATACATCATCTTATTCAGCGAGATCGGTCCCATTTAAACTTGATCAATCTATGAATGGTAACTTTTTAATCTAACAAAATATTTTTCATGAAGGTCATATTCGTTCTAAAAAGGAAATTGATAAGGTTTTAAAAGCGGACTTTTTTCATCGATTCTAAGAAATGTATGTTTTGATAGCATAAATCTTTGAAAAATTCGCACTGATGCGAGAGGAGATTGCTTGGAACATACCTAAAATTTTGTAAATAAGACGTATAAAACCTGGTTATATCTAAAAATTTCAACCTAATCCTCATATAAAAATGCTCATAATGTTGTTTAACAAATATTGTTTGTTTTCTAATACTATTTCCAACACGTCATTTGTGATTAAAAAGATTTATGAATTCTCGATCGTTCATAAAGTTTTTAATTCCTGAAAAACCTGTTCATTATCAGCATTGATACTTGAAAATGGCAGAAAATATTTTGCTTTTTTTTACAAAATTGTTTTATGAAAACTGTATTGTTTTGTCAGATTAATAAAATACTCTTGTCTATCTTTGATTTGGTAGTACTCTTAGCACATAAATAAATATTTGTTTAATAATATGAGCTTATAATTTTACACATAGCATATAGTAGAATTTTTTTTTTTTTTTTGTCTTATAAACACCAAATAGATACAATTTTAATCCAAATATTTTAAACCTAAAACTTTCTATACATTTTACTGATTAAAATACTATGAATTCCCATTAAAAAAAAATTATTTTTGAACATTTTTTTATAACTTGGATCTCATGAGTTTTGATAAATTATTATTATTACTAAAAATCTCGAGAGATGGCGCTGCCACCGTCTGACCAAAATAATCATTATTCCACTGACTGGCATCATTTGATAAAGACAAGTGAGTAATAATTTTTTCGGAAATCAAACGAAATGCACAAATTAAGTGCTAGTTTTATTAATTTTTCGGTCAATTCTATTATTTGAAATCTGGTTAAGAATCAAGACTTATTTTGCACAGTTTTTCAAAAATTTATTATTTATCGTGCTTGATTTTTTTTTTTTTTTTAATTTTAGTAATACAGCACTTAATGCTGTAATTAAAATATCATTTTTTAAATCTGGGACTATGAAGTCTTCTGATACCAAAATCTCAGTTTTCCTTAAAGGATATTATAAACTAGATAGATTATAAAAATTTAATATTTCTTTTTATTGTTATGTCTTACTAAAAGCAGAAACACACAAATAAGTGACTGGTCCACCTAGATCCGGACATTTGAGCATTTTAAGTTCTTTCAAAATAATTTTGGAATGAAAACAATAATTTCAACTATAATCAAATTCAAACTTTGCTGAAAGAGATGTTATTTTGAAGTAAAGTTAAATTTAGGTTGGAAAGTGCATAAATATGAATATAAATATAGTAACGTCTAGAAAATGAATTGTAACAAATAACCAATAATTAATTAAATACTAATTTATCATATAAATTCTCACACAATTTATATTAGGTATTTTATTTTCTTAATGAATAATTTACATACTCAATTGATTATAAAAATATCTGTTATAAGGGTTTTTCCGGTTTTTTCTTTCTTGCAAATTATTATTAATATAATAATAAACTAATTAAGCCAATCCTTATTTTTCAAAACCTTTATTAATTTATTTTCTTAAAAACCATTTACATTTTCAGTCGCGAATCTGGTATTTACTTCTCCATGATATCACACCTTGAAAGGTTTATTTTCAGAATTTCAAACGCTAATTGCGTTTTAGAAGTATAATGCAAAATTCACTAGCCTTTAAATCCAGCCTAATTCACTCAGACTAAGTCAGACTGTGAAAAAATATTTATTCCTATTTGCGGATTTTTTTTATTTTTATTTTTATTTTAACTATCATTATTTTCTCTTCATAGATATGTAAGGTCATCGTACCTTTGTAAACAATGCTAGCCAAAACAGTTTATTCCCAAATATAATATCCAAGCGCTCTCTGCTGTCTTCAAAATAAATAATTGTCCTTCAAAAAAAGTGAAATTTAGAGAAAGGAATCAAAAATATATACGTGATTATATTTTAAATTTCACCATTTTCAAATAGCAATAAAAACTATAAATATATATATATTAAAAAAAAGAAAAAAAACTTTTCTATTATGATAAATTCTGGTTTTGTGAAGAAAATAATTCTTCACTTAAATTTGTTGAGATAAGTTCTCTCAAAAAATATAGGTGTGTCCCTTAATAAAAGGATTGAGTTTTTTTTTTTTTTTTTTTTTTCCTTTCTTATTTCGTTAAAGTGTCTAAGGTAACTGAACGCTGTGCATAAGAGGTCCCGTTGAGTCGTCTCATCCATTTCTTGTTTTTATTTCATTTTTTTTATCAATCTAGTTTTTCTCCCCAAAAATTCGTGTATGGGTTACGAAGTGTCCATTCTTTCAACTGAGTTAGTATGTTATGAAACCTCACTCTCACATACTTTATCGATATTCTGGTCACGTGATCGAACAGCGGGAGAAAAAATTTACTAATAGAACAAGACAGTTTATTGCATTTTAAGTTCGCAACATAAAGTAAGCAATACGTCCTTCCAAAACCGATCGTTTTGCCATGCCCAATGAGAGGGCTGCCCAAAGAAATATTTTTTTTCCCCATTTTATATCTTCCTTTTTATTAGTATCATCATAATTATAATTTTTACTGCGTAATGTGGTATAAAAATAATTTACAGTATTTCCATTCGATTTCGTGTTCTCAAATATGAGAACTGACTGAATCAATAAAATTGATATTGATATACATTTATTGTCTTTGAGTGGAATATATAAATCAACTGAAATGAAGTCATTCCGACAAATAAAATGTTAAGGAAATATGTTTTTAATAGTCTTTTATCATAAAGTACATACTTATTATAATCATGGATAAAAATTTCGGTTTTGTAATAATAATAGATTGTATATGTAGTGAGTATATGAGGATATTCCTATATTTTTATTTCGAAATGGTATTTTATTGTAGATAATATTAAACATTTTGTATACATAATAATTCAAGCGTTAAAGTTATTGATGTGAAGTACTTAATGACCAAAATAATGCTATAAAAGAAAGGAAATAGCATTTGAAGAAGACATTTTGGTTACTTATTATAATCCTAATTTTTTAAGATCAGTTCGGAAACTTTTCAGATGTTATCTTTTCTTCCAGATTAGAACCCATAAATATTGTACTTTTGGCTTTATTTTAAATGTATTTTAAAAATATATTTTGTTTCAAATATAAATTCTCTTATTAATTATTTTGCTGAAAATTACTATTAAAAAGTTTTGTTATGTTTTGCAGTAAATTTTCTGCTTTTATTTTCTCTTTTCTATTTGCTTTTACAATTGTAAATAATAATTGATATTCAAAATCCTATTTTTGGTTTCGAAAATTTTTATTAAAAGCATTTGTCTTATCCCAAAGATAAGGAGAATGATTTTTAATAACAATATGAATATGATTTTATAGGAACAACTTGTATAAAAAATAAAATTTCATTTAATTTATGGTAGTCTAATATTTATATTTTTATCTTATAGATTATGAATTAATTTTTGATATTCTAATTTTTATTTTTATTTTTTTTTTCTGTTTTTTAGTCTTACTGATTATGGATCCAAAATAAATTATTGAACTATCACAAAATTCCAGAATTCTAATTTTTCCTTCTGAAATACAAAAATTGCTTTTACACAAATGAATTCTGAAATTATGAATATTTTCAAGGCGTACATTAAATTTAGCATTAAAAAGTTTGAAAAAATTGTGTTTTTAGCTTCTAAAGAACATAGCAAATTAAAAAATTAATTTTTTTTAGTGATTTAGTCATATAATTCCAAGTATTTTACCATCTAACTTGCAAATGATACATACGATGAGCTTTTAAAATAAACAATGGCTTTATTAGTCAAAACATTTTTGATATTGAATCATTATTTTAATGTATGAGAATATATTCAAAAATTGCTGTTGAATTAGGAATAGTTTTCTTATTATTTTGATATATCCATCAGAAAAAGATAGAAAGACCTATAATTTCTTAACATTTTTTTTTTCAAAATAATTATGGAAAACAGTTTATAATTTATGCTTGGTTACTATTTATTATATTATTTTCAGTTATATGGAGCTGAAAAAGAATGTAGCGTCATTATGCCAAAGGAATCTTTCATAAAAAATTCCTTTTGTAAAATAATGACTTATAAGAATATGTTGAAAGAAAGGAGAGCAAATTTAAACTCTTTCTGTTTTACTGCGAAAATATAGAAAAAGACTTTTCCTTAAGCCAACTAGTATTATAATTATCATCTAACTTTAAAAGTTAGTCGTAAAGAAATTTTTTTTATTAAAACTACCTATAGTCCTTTTACTTAAGAAAATTTCTTTTATATTTAAATAATAATTTATACTACAAAAAATTTATTATATTATACATAGCATACGTGGATGCCTTTCTGAATTTCTTTCTTAATGAACAAAACTAAAGATCTCGCATCTTACAACGTTTATCATTTATAAGAAAAAAATTCATTATTTTAATTATAAAATAGCATTTTAAAGTGTAAATAAAAATATTAGCGTCTATTACGTAAGTCATGTATGAAAATGTTCTGTAATGTAAGAAATATTCAGTTACATTTTGAGTCATGAACATTGATGCAATTGTTGCAATTCTGATGGAAATACCAATGACATACGAACTTGTTTATTCAAATTTGAGCTGAATACACAAGAATTATATGATTCCAATTCTGCAAAGATTTGGAACATTTATGTAAATTTTGTTACAAAGATTCATTTAAATATTCTAATATGAAATTTCCGATATCATTTAAATATTCTAATATGAAAAATCTGCAAAACTTCTAGAATGTATTTTAGAAATTTATTTAAAAGGACAAGAACATTCCACATAAAACATTCTTCTTACAGTTTTAGCATATTTTTTAGGATTTTAGTATTAACAAATGTATTTTCGATTTTTTCACAAAAAAAGTTAACTAAGGCATTCAAAAATTTCTTTAAAAATCATGAATATATTTCAACTCAGACAATTGGTTCTTTTCACATTAATTTTATATATTTTTAAATATACTCTCTTTCCTCTTTGAAGTACTTGTAAGATATTTCTTATTGCCCTAATCTACACACGCACAGATATATGTATTCAAGTAACCTTTATTTTCTTACTTATTAGAATAAAGAAGTCATGAAATATATTGCTCGTTTTGCTGTTCAAATCGAAGACAAAATAATCAAAAGTATTCAGCAAGACATTTATGTAAAATAAATGTGTCTGATATAATTTTTTCCGCCGATAAAAAAAAATAGCCTTTCTATTAATAAGATTCCATCTGTTTAAATACTAAGATATCTAAGCTGAAATCATACCATGATGCAGGTTTCATTAATACTACAGCGCAGGTTTTCATCAAAATGCTAAAATAAAGTACGACTGATTACAAATAGGCAGAATTTTGAATGGATGATCACCTTCTCATTCATTTTGACAAAATGTTGTAGGTAACATTAAAGTTTATTCACATTAACATTAACATTCTATTCACAATCCCAATGGATTACTTTTCGGAATGATGTCATAGATACTAGAGTCTATTTTTTTGTCACAAGTTAAGAATCTGGGGAAACTCCAATGTACTCATTCCCCAACGGAAACGCAATTTCATATTCCGTTCTTCAACAGTAGTTTGGATTAATCCTGAAACATTTCATTTAGCAAAATCTTCTCCTTCTATTAGGCTATTATGTGCACTATTTTCTTAATGACTGATTTAAAGCTTGCTTTAGTCCGATAGTTAAATGATTTACTTCCCTTATACATGCGGATAAATAATTTACCTTCCTTATATAGTATATATAGTCGGGTCACAGCTCGAGTGTTGTGAACAAGAGGATGTTAATACAGATGTATATTTGTTAGTTGACCGTGATTCAAAATTATGTGATAGTTGATTATACACTGAATTAGAGATAGCAAGAATTATGCAAATTGTGTAGCGCTGCACATCATTTATGAGTAAGTGGGAAGCTATGGTAACTGCATATATACCGTACACAATGGTTGTTCTGAATTAGTTGTTAGAATTGCCAATATAAGTAAATTGCCACATTCATGAGCCTTCGATCACGGACAAATCGTAGGTGAGCAATGCATGAGACGTTCAATTTCCAAAATCGTTAGACAACTAAGATTTTCATGGTCAAGAATACAAGGATGATAAACAAAAAACTAGCGATAGTGCAAACTGCAAAGGACAATTAGCCTCGACAGAGTGACCAGTGAGAAACGTCTCAAGTGTATTGTACACAACCAGCGAAGACGAACATTAGATCAAATTATCATTCAGTTGAATGACGGTGCCAATCGTACAGTCAACAAACGGACTGTGTAACGCTGGATTCAACGTATTTCGGGAGCCGTCGAAATTCGAAAGTACCACTGCTCAATACTCACCATCCAGCTGCACGTTTTTCCTGGGCAAGAGAGTACAGAAATTGTAGTGTAGAGGATTGGAAACTAATAACATAAAGAAATGAGTCTCAATTCCGGTAATTTAACGCCAACGGGAGGCTGAAAATATGGCATCAGCCTCATAAAGCCGTGGATCCTACATGACAGGTTGGGACTGTACAAGGGCATGATGTCCCAATCATGGTTTAAAGTTTTTTTTGGGGGGAATTTGTTTTAGATTTTAGGTGTTTGTACCAACTTTCCTCAATTCCATTTGGTACATAGAATTGCTTGTCGATCACTATCATCCGTATATGGTATTCTGTTATTCCCACACTGTAATGGAATTTTAAAGCAATGCAACTGTACCTCTCACAAGTCCCTGTTCGAAACTGGCTGGTTGAATGAGCCTTCCACTGATTTTCTATCATAAATTGGCAAATTAGAAACTCAGACATAAATTCTATTGAGCATCTTTTGAATGTTTTGAAACAATGCGTGAAAGACCATCACACAGCACCAAGGAACCTCATTGAATTCTGGGCAGGTTTAGTTAAAATTCGGCAAGCCATTTTTGTTGAAAGTTTCCAAAAATTTGTTGAATCTATGCCTCGTCGTGTGGCAGCCATTATCAAGGCCAATAAGGCCCAACTTGTTACCAGTTAAATATCCTAATTCAGTGGCATTACGATGTATATATACATGCATTTATATTCATAAATTGAAGATAGATCAGAAATTTAGAATCAAATAAAAATCATGCTTTAAATGAGTATTTGGCAAGATTATCACATATATTTTCAGAATAACATGTTTTCGTTACAAATCATAATATAATAATAAGTAGAGTTTATAGAGTTCATCATGATAAATGGGAGAATGAGGAAAGAGTATATAAGAAATGATAGCAAAAAAACAATGTAGTTCTCCAAAGCTTCTATGTTATCATTATTAGATTTTTAACATTCTACAACTGAAAAGTTATGACACAGAAGACAAATGAAGATAAATTTTTTACGTGGAAGAATTATCAGCCACCTAAAATGTGGGCTCATCAACTTTGCCCATATCTGCCAATATCAATGTTCTGCCAATATCAATGTGGATAACAATTTCATCAATTGTTACCCACATTGATATTGGCAGAACATGGAATCAAGCAGAGTGTCATTCTTAGGCTGCCACAACTGTTCTTAGAGGTTATAAACATTAGTAGATGTTACAGTATGAGTAAACCACGAGTTACAACGGCGAAACATGGCTGGCATTTGGAAAGCACTGGCAAAAGAAAAAAATGCAGAAAAGCGATACATCAGTCCAATTACATGAGACTACGGATCTTATATACACAAGAAGACTTTATTTTCTTACTTTTTTGAATGAAGAGATATATCAGGAAATATATTTTTCGTTTTGCTATTTTAACAACAAAAATAATCATGCGTATTTAGTAGAACATTAATGTAAAATAAATGTTTGATATTTTTTCCGCCAATATACAAAAAATAGCCTTTATAAATATTATGTGTAGTATCGCTGGCTTTAGAACTATGAGAAATGATATCACTAGCTATGTGTGTTATGCAACTTTATGATTTTGTTTTATCATTATTTTGCATCAACGAAGTCTTTTTTTTTATCGTTAAGCTTTTAATTGCTGCAAACGCATCACTGCACTATATAAGTGTTCAAGGCAAACTATGTACAAATTATTAACACATAGTCTAAATTCCCGCAATCTTATCACAATTAATTGCAAATCATTGTCGTCGACGGTTTGTCAAATGTTTTGTATATGAAATCTGAACACCTACGTAGAAAATATCTGTGATGGCAGAATGTAAGTTAAAGCAATGGTGCATGCTTAGTTTCTAACCTCATCCACATATAATCTTT
Organism: Latrodectus geometricus; assembly: GCA_026290005.1. NCBI lineage: Eukaryota > Metazoa > Arthropoda > Arachnida > Araneae > Theridiidae > Latrodectus > Latrodectus geometricus. Next base: position 67,895 of record JAPDSC010107863.1, read on the forward strand.
CTATTTAGAATATCATTGCTCTGTAACTCCTAAGACAAGAAAAATTTGATTAAAACTGTTGTGGTTGTTTGGGATGGAATTCTTCTGGACTCTTAGGTACATATGTGTGTTCAAATCAAAACTATTACAGGCCAAATTTATCGGGACAATCATTCGGGAAAAAATATGCTTAAGAGCAACTTTGGTCGCAAAATATGTGTTTATTATTTATAATACCTGTTCTCCCCATGAAAAAATCGTAAAAAATTACTTTCAGTTTGGCGATATCGCCGGTTCGCAACGATCGTTGTTTTTATCTGATTTAAACTTGATCAATCTGCATGAAATATGCTTCACCAACAAATTGCAAGACACACATATCTAATCAACTCATACATGTATACCGAAATTTTAGAGGCTTTTGTTGCTTTGAATTTCTGGTATACATCCAGTATACATATAGTTGTGTAATCTTCCTCAAGATCATATCAATAATTTGATATGCAGCATACGTAGACATCAATTAAGTATGCAGAATCAATTAAGTATGCAGTATACAACAGAATTTGTTGCAATGCATAGGACACATACTCCTTTTCAATCGTCATACTGTTAACTTCCTGAAAGGACGATGTCATTTCCAATTATGTGTGTTTTAAGAAGTATATAACGTAATTTTAATAGGAATACTATCATTCGAGTAGAATCTTTTTTATTCTTTTTTCATAAATAGGATATTTAAAATGCTCATTTTTCTTTATAATCTTTATTCGAACAAACTGGCATTATCTGGCGGATTTAGACACAAAGAAATTACCTGACAATCGATGCATTGAATATCTTTATTTTCCAACAGCTCTATGACAGCCTCTGTAAAATGAAGTGTAACATTGTAATCCATTAAAAAAAACTAGGAACTTATAACGTATTTAAAAAGACGCGCGTGAAAAAGGATAACGCAGTACAAAAGCGTGGTCCAGTGAATGAACTATTTTAGAGATGTGAAGATTGCTTTGACACTAAATGAGAGATTCGTCACGTCCAATTTATTTTTTTCGATAATTTTTAATAAATTACAGTAGATTAGATATTGTGTAATCAGTACATTAATGTTTTTTTAATAATATATTACTTTTTTGGGTTTACTAAGGCAATTTATTGCTAAATTTGAGACACCTTGATAAAGGATATACATATTTCAATAAAGAAATTTACAATTACAAGAGGCAATTTTCATAATCCTGAAAACATCCATGTACTCCCACAATCTTCTACTTTTTTCACAACTATAAAAAATACTGGTTCTAAATATCACCTTTTTTTTGTTTAAAATTCACTTTAAAATAACAATAGAAAAGAAGTTACTAAAGCATTTGTAATCAAATTTGATGAATAATAGTTGGTATACTGAACACTTAGAAACATGATTACAGCTTACTTTTATGGTGATGTCAATAGCTGATTAAGGAATTGAAAGAATCAATGAACTAAAAAAAATGTCCGTATCATTCTTCCTAGAAAAAATAATAGTATTTAAATTATTACTTTTATAAAAGTATAAAAGTAATAATTTAAATACTAGATTAAGGCAACATATGGATAGTATCCTTGATAAAAGCAGATAACCATTTTCTTATAGTAAAATAGTACTTGTAAGCAGAGAAATGAAATAAAAAACAATAAATCACAAGATACTCAAGTCTTGTACCATTGGATCATTGCTAATATTAATCTAGGATCAAAAGAAAAGGTGCTGCACACTAATAATTTAGCAGAGGAGACAGTATATCATGATATATGAAAAGCAAGATTGAAGAGCTGGTCCACAAATCTCAAAATTATAACGCAATTATCTTTAGACTTTAAATTACATTTGAATTCATTGATTAAAATACTGCATTCCATTAAATTGATGTACTTTGCAGATCATACTTGAAGATTACCATGGTGATGTTTAAAGACTTGGCGACTATCTTACAATACTGTTGCACTTGTGATATTATGTACTACTTCCTGTAAACAATGGTTTGGAAGACCATTTGCTTCAATATTTTATTGCTCTTAGATCATTAGATACTAGTGATAAATAAGATTAACTATCCGACCAGTGTTGCCATGCCACTTATGCTGCCTGTCATGGTATTTCACTCTGGAAATGTTTCCCCGTGCCCCAAACAAGGAATTCTTCAGCCAAATTCAGAAATTAAGCATCGGGAATATTTGAAATTAATTAAGATAATTTCTCGGACTGCATGGCTCCCCGATTTAATCTTAATGAAGCATTTAAAGATGTGTCTCTAGGCAGTGATCCCTTAGTAAATTCCATGGTAAAAAATATTTTAGAGTTTTTGTAAACATTATACAGCAGCAAGAATTGTATCCTGTATTTGCATTGGAGCAGAATAGAGAACTCTTAGACCCACGAGCTCAATTGGGAATTTTTCTGCAATAAATTGTATTTTTTTTACCTAGAAACTTTTAATATCTTATTTTCAAAAAACCAAATCGCATAAATTTTCTCTCGACATTTCAAATGTTCTCTTGATGTAGTATTTTCAATTCCGTATAATCTGGAAAGTAAATTAATGGATGGATTAAATTGAAGAGTTATAATTTTAAATTCAAATTTGACACGCAAGAAAAGAGCTAAATGGATTCGAGAATTTATTGAATATGAGAGAATGTAGACATATGTTTGCTTATTAATGGACATAATAAATAGAAAAAAAAATTCTAAATACATCTTAAAAACTTTCTTTGGGAGTTTTTAAATTTAGGATTACTTCAGTTAATATCATATTTTTCATTTAGTTACAAATCATAGAAGGAAAATCTAAACTATACATACAAATTTTACAACGTTTATGTGTTAACATTACTTCAATGACATTAAGTATTTGTTCCGTATGAACAAATACTTAATGTCCAATAACTGCATACTAAAAATAAATTTTTTGTTCAATGGTTAAATCTTATAAATTATTTATATTCCCTATTTTTTGTGAGAATATCAAACGCATTAGTGAAGTTTTAGCACATGATTTATTGTGCTGCCAAAAAAGTAATTAAATAATTTCAGTTTCTCATTATATTATTTATTTATCCGAACTTAAATTACTTTCTTGCCAACCCAATATTTATGAGAGTCTAAAAATATTTTAATAATTGATTTCGTAAACATACATTTTTGTACTGTAACCTTAATGATATTTTAATTTAAATAATAATTTACCAAGGATGTGGAGGAATAATCTCATACTAAATACGTAATTAATATCAATCCAAAGCTTTTTTTTTTCATTATGCAAAACATTAACATTGACATTAAATGAAATTACAGCAATCGATTAAAATGTTTCGAAATACGAGATATAGGATAGGGGATATTTTTCATTTATTTATGGCATAAAATTCCCTCTTATTGACAAAGAAGATAAGGGACGAGAATCAAGGCAATAAACAACTAAACCGAGTTTTCAGTGTATTGGGCAACCGGAGGCAGTTCTCCGTGGCGTCAAGTTGGTGACATTCTTTCTGGGGTCAGTCTTAATTATTAAGGAAGCAACAACGTTTATTGCACACACGGAGGATTTGAATGAGTTTGGGTAACAACTAAAATCTACTTCTTAGAAAATATGGAGACAGACATAGCTAAGTATTGCTTAGCCATTACGCAGGAACAAAACGTGTAGAAATTTATCTCAATTTGATTCAATTTCGATTTTTTTAGCATAACCACAAAAAACAATCAAGGCATTGTTTTTTTTTTTTTTAAAAAGTGCTGTCAGGTCATTGCTACAGTTAATGAAAACAGCTATTTGATGATTAATGGTATGATGCTGTTGCCTCCTGTTTAATTGATAGAAAGGAGGTTAAGTGCAAAATTAGTTTCGATAAAAATTTCAATTGCAAATTATAATATCATAATTTTTTTTAATTTTGCGCGTAATATAAATAAAATTAAAAAAAATGAAAGATATTTTCATACAATAGAGGCTTTTTAAAAGCATAGAATCAGGAATATATGTTATAAAATTAAAAAAAAATATTTATAAATCAAAAGCATTATACCACTATTAAACAATAAAGTAAAATTCAGAATCATAGATGTGTAATAATTTTGGAATAAAAATAAAATTAGAAATTAATTCATAGAATTAAAAAATAAATTTTAAAAATACATCAAATTTAGAATTAAAATTCATGTCAAAATCTGATATTAGTCATCTAAAATGCGCCAAATACATATAATGCGTCTTCTAAAAGATAAATATTAAATGATGTAAACAAACATGATCTTTATGATATTTTATATGTTTACAATTTTTTCAAAGGCCCAAATGTCAATGATGGCCCAAATACTAGTTAAATTTAATTAGGTTTCAAATTTTAGCAATGATAGCCCAAATGCTAAAATTTGAAACCTGATTAAATTAACATGAAATTTGTTTTCGTGAATAAGTAGTCTACTTTCGTGAATAAGTAGTCTACTTTCGTGAATAAGTAGTCTACTAAGTAGTTACTGAATTGAAATATAGACAAAAATTTGATTTGAAAATTATATGTGCTATTTTATTTTATTTGAGCCTTTGAAATTCTAAAAGTTACAAATAATTTTTGTGATTTAATTCTCTAAATTTTACATTTATTAATTGAAAATTTTTTATTCTTTGTCTCGAACAGAAATTATTATGATATCTGAATTTATGAGTTCCTGACAAACTGGAAACACTGAATACAGTGCAAGCAATAAACTCCAATAATTTGTAATGAGGTATTAAGTATTAATTTTTTTTTTAACAAAAACTGCATATTCCAATGAAAAAAATTATATGTTTTTAATTACGTCACTAAAGTAGTGGCATCATTGTCAAAATTGTAATCATAGAAATTTACTTTCAAATTTTCTAATGCAATACAACTATTGTGAATATAATTAGAGGTATACTAACATAAAAATTTGCAGGCACTTAAAAATTTTATAAGCTAAATATTTTTTCTTAAGCTTCTATATTTTGAAAAAAAAAAAGTTGTTTTACCTGCATAGTAAAATAATAATATGCAATAGATTAAAGAAATACTGAAAGCGTCCATAATATTTTGGGGAAATTCAAGGAATTAGGAAATTGTAAAAGTATTTGAACTTGATATTTTTTCGATAAACATGAAGAACCCTATTTTAATCAGTTTTCATTTATGTTTAGTCATACTCTTTGAACTTGCCTCTTCAATAATGAATAAAAAATATATTCATAACGATTCTGGTACATTATTGAATTAAAGATATCAGAATTCTTCTTTATGGGGAAGATGCTTAAACTTTTCAAATATTTTCAATATTTTTAATTAATAATTATGTAATTTAATAGCGTTTTTTTCTTTATATCCATTGACCGTTTCTCTTTTAACACTGAATAAAATATGTTAACGATAACGTAAAAATTGATAAATATTACAAATTAATAAGTTTTCAAGATAAAACTTAATAGTCTTTCAAATTTTAGAACAACTCATTTTATATTCTAAGTATTAATATTAAATCTAAGTAATTTTAAAATTAGGAGATGATGATTAAAAAGTGCATACCACTCAACTTTTCAATGAGACAGTTTTTTTCGTTAGAAAAAATAAAATTCCAACAAAAGTACAATCAAGAAAACATACGTCCCTATATGTTACCTGCAAAAACTCTGCAATTTGCATACACATTTCCGAAAGGGTTTTTCCGTATATTCCCCACAATTATTAAAAATTAAATACAAATCAAAAAGGAGCACCTCATGTGATAATTATTTTGTGTTTCTATGCTCATCAAATTTATTGAAAGAAAAAATTAATATTCTTAAATCTATGTTAAAAAACCCAATTGCATATATGTAATTTTGCATATTTGTTATTTAAAATAACATTTTCGATAAAGCATGATCACGCACATCTTCATTGTTGAGATAATCTCTTAGACATTTTTGAATGACAGCAAAACATTACGTCCCTTTAAAAAGACTTCAGAATTTAAAAATTCAGCAAAAAGTCCTTAGTCTTCTATTATCTCTTATAGTAAATTATTTTAAAAGTACTGTAAAAGTTTATCATTGTTAAAAACAATTTTTTTTCTTTGTCTAGGAGGAAGTAGTGCCTCATTCGTCCTAACAATACTAAGTCTTAGTTTTGCTGTTAGGAGTAAGAGTTAAAATTAAACATGAAAATAGCTCCGAGAACTTTTTTCAAATACAACAAAGTATCAAGTTTTCTTTAAACATAAAGATGTATTTGTTTATCTTAAATATAAATTGTTACAAAACAGATTTGAATACGCGGAGATGTGCCTTACAACAGCTAAAAGCAATAGTAAGGCATTCGAGTATCATCCCAAATTGCTTTTTGGGACATTTTTCATAGATATTAAGTGGTATTTTTGTGTCGCAAAGAAAACTCTGTTTCTGCTCCGAAATCATGATCTTACCATTAAGCTCAATAAGATAGGCTCTGGAGACTGCGGAATGCCAATTAATAGAGGAACTCATCTCACGTGGTCTTCCTTGATCCAATCAGAAGTCACTATATTGAAAGAGTCTATGCATATTAAGTATTGTAGGACTTGGTGTTACTTGATGGTATGGCTTAGAAAAAAAGTGCCATCTCAAGTGTTAACCTCGTCATTTGACAACAATCTAAAATTACCAAAGGCTTATAACTGTGATACTTAAAGTCGAAAACCGCATTTAAATAGTTGCAGTTCCTTCCGCCACATGGTTTATATGATAATGGATTCACCGTGATAGACAGAGAATACGTAAAATGTACATTAAGGTCAAAGTCTGGGTAAATTGCCAGTACGAAACATATAAAAAAAATGAAATATATAAAACTACTGAAAAAAATACTCTGCTTAAAGTATGTTTTTCCAAAACAATTATTTTTGATTATTATTATTATTACAATTCGTCTCGAAAAGAATCAAGAGAATTCGATAAATTAAAAAAATATTTTTGTGAAATCGGTACTATAACACAAATTTTCTTAACAAGCCATTTATAAAGTTCTATTGCTTTTTCTCACATATATTATATTGTTTTTAAGTAAATTGTGAGGTAAATACATTGGTTATGATAGTTTATATATATATTACGCTGCAAGAATGATAGTTTATATTTGAATTCTCTAAAAAATATCAATTCTAAAAACAGAGAAATGATGATTTCCTATAAAATGGAAAAGGAATTTTATTCAAATTTAGTTCAAGATCTCATACTTGGAAATGAAGCAATAACTTCTTCGTGGAGATTGCTTTTAGAATACTAATAAGTCACGTTTTTGTGATTTGCATCTTTTTTAAATATCTAGCTATGAAAACAACTTTCTAAATTAGAGTGTGCTATATTAAAGTTCTTGTGTGGGTTCAAATATAAATATTAGAGCAGTTTGCAAAATCATTTGTAGTATTTGTAACATATCAAATATAATACGTAATATATAAAATTAATAGTATTGTATATAGGCAAATGTGACGGTATCTAATTTTTTTTTCCATTTTGTGAAATTAATTAGGAATTTTTCTTATTCAAAAACACGTGATATATTTTTATTCTTTTTAATCTAATTTATTTTACATTTAGAGTAAAAAATTGCAAAAATTCATTTTCAATGTTGATATGAATAAATGCTTTTCTTTCCTCATAATCAAATATATATATATATATATATATATATATATAATATAAAGCAATAAATAGAAGTATATAGATAAAGCAAATACAAAATTAATCAATAAATATTGTATTTATTAATCAACAAAAATAGTAATTACTTATAAATAGTTTAATTCGATATTTTATCCCTATTATCGGAAAATACCAGCTTTATATAAAGTATAAATTGTTAAGACTTTCAGAATGTTTCCAGTTAAATTTATTATAAATATGTGTGGCAAAAATATCATTTGACTTTAAAAGTAGAATATAGCCTCTGTAGAATTTACTATTGCTGTTTTACTTGTCATTTATCTTGATCGAATAATAACTCCCGCATTTCGGAATGTAAATTCACCGGTTCGATCTAAATTGATATTGGACAATAAAAAAATATGATCTTTGTTTAATTGGAAGAGTTTAAAGTACGCACGCATTTCGTATTATTATTGAATATACTGCTGACATATTGAAATTAGATTCTTGACTGTCTAAAGTAAGTTTGCTTTTCCGAAAAACCATTTATTGTAAATATTTTTCCAACTGAAATAGTTTATTCTTCTGAATAAACAACCGAAAATTCTTCTAAAATGAATATATCCTTGCATAAAATTATATCATTCCATGTAAAAGTTCAGGCACAAAGTAAATTTATTTCCATTTTTCTCAACATTAACTCTTTCAAATGAAAACAATCTCTCATTTAATTATATTTGTAATTCAATGAAATTTGAGAGGAGGATTTATGCCACAATTAATTGAAGAAATTATAAGTTCTTTTAGGCTTAAAAAATTTTTTTAAGACGAAGATTAATAAAAGTTTGACAAAGAATACACACTAAATCATATATAATCAGTTTTATTGTTTTGCATTTCAATTTTTATTTTATTTTTGTTCATTTTCTAGATTATGCATGCCAGTTTCTAATGTAAAAAGAAATATAAACATTTTTAATATTAATATATTAGCTTCCTTACTGCCTCAAAAAATTTCAATAAAAATAATCTTTAATTACACTGTTTATAAAATGATGCATATTAATGGCATATTTAGTAAGTCAACTTGTCTAATTCAAAGCAGTCTTATTGAAAAATATAAACACATATTATAAAAAATATCCTAATTGTTTTTATTCAGAGATCTAGATGAGGTCTGTCTTGTATTATTCCAGTTAAGCAACCTTTCTGCTATTGGTACCCTAGTGAATTAATCAAGTGAGTAGTCATTGTCAGCTGCAATATGATTAAAGCAACCTCGAATCTGTGCTTTTAACTTATTATATGTTTTTATATAAGCATTTCATTATACTATTTGATAAGTATTTTTAAGCGGTAAATATTAAATTTACATGTTATATTCATTGTCTTTGAAATGGAAGGTTTCAAGCTTGATTCAAACCAATGCTAAATAGCAGAAATGCATAATACTTTTTTGCTTTCTCCATGTATGTTTGTTGGCACGAAAGCTTGAAATTTCTCCAGTTTCCACCTTAAAGCCTCAGGAATGCGGCCTACTCTTATTAAAAAGTCCTTTCAACTAATCTATGAATCCTCAAAGAAGCTTTATATTTTTTTAACGTAGTGTAATTCTACGGCATACATCGTATGTTGAAGTTACCAACAGTTAAGCTATTGCCAAATTATTAAACGACGAATAGAAGATTTCACTGCTGATTTAGTCCCCATATGTAAGAATATTGATTTTCTCTTATTTCGAGTATCAAATTTCAGCAGTATTCTCTAAAATGTTGAAATATTCTACAAGAATAAAACCCAATTTTAATCAAGATTTTTTTGCAAAGATAGAACGATTGACTCACAAATGAAGAGAAAACATTGAGAGAGCTTAAAATTTTTCATTTGCGGCTGGTTTCACTAGAATAAACGTGAACAATACAAAGTGGCTACTTTTTTTTTTTCTTCTTCTTTATTTCGAGATACGTACGATGACAACGGAAAACCACTTTTCTTAAACAATGCAAAATATCTCTCTCCGTTCCTTTTCTTTCCTTTTTTTTGTACAACTTTCAATGCCAACTGTGAAAGTGGTCCGGATTAATCACCTTCCTCGTTAGTCATTTCAGTAGGACAAACCAACTTAATCGGAGGATGAGACTATCTGATAACAGGCAATGGGGATTGCGTAACGCTTTCCGAGAACTTCTGTGGTGATTATGCAAGGTGCGCGTGCATGGCTTCCTGAAATTAACCGCAACTTTTAAGTACCGTTCTCATTTGTTCTTTAAGGGATCTTTCTCAGTAAAATGACTCATTTCATTGCTGTATTCTTTAGTGGCTAATCTAATGATCTTTACATGGAGTTGGAAATATGTATATTTGGAATTAATTAACTTATAAATAATTAGCTTATTTGTGAGCTTGAAGTGTCCTCAAGTATTCTATCTTTTCAGTATTCCCTATTTATAATAAATATTTTAAATGGGTATATATGTTTTTTTGTTTATTTATAAAATGCATCGTTTTTTATCAGTTATATTAAGTTAAAAATTTCTGGTAAGAGTTTAATCTCATTATATTTAATTATTATTACCCACACAATTATTTAACTTGTAGTCAAATTATTAATACGAATGAACTTTTTAATAAAATATATGTTAATAAGATAATAAAATCTATCTTTTTAATAAATAAATATGAATTTTTTTAATTAAATTTTAATAAGATAATAAAGATTTACCTTACAATGCATGCATTTAATTCTGCTGTAACGAGACAAAACTTGGAAGAATTATTATGATTTTAATATTAAAAATGATAATGAATAAAGGACAATAAAATATGAATTCATATTGTTCCAATAAAATATAGATTTATCTTGTATCCAAATATAGAGAATACTTTTAAGACTTTTAGAGTAAATTTCTTGGATAAAGTTTCGTTATATTGATATTTTTTCTAACTTTTATATATGTTTACGTGTAAGTCTTCTGAATCATCATTTTATATAAATATTTATCATCTATTTAACATCGTAAATTTGAATATAAAAAGTATAAAGAGTTACATATAAAAGGTATTACAATTCATAATTGGAAGACTCAATAGAAAATTGTTCATAAGCTTCAACTGAGAATAAATACTTGAAGCATAAATCTTTGCTGTCATTGCAAGCAGTATTTTGCTGAAGACAAGATAGGACAAAACAAAAGTAGATAAGTAATAAAACCTATTTATTCTCAACACATTTCAGTATGATAAAATGTTTTCAGGTTTATAGTTAATTTCCTGGTGCTGACGTATTGAAAGCAATTCCCAGAGAATAAGCAATAATAGCTTAACTTCTAGAACTTAACATATCAAATATCCACAAGGCTGCTTAAATAATTCCCAATGTTAATAAGAAGTGACATTCCTAACAGCACTCTTTAATATCAATCAAAGTTATGGGACAATTTATAGATGACAAATACATGCTTGCAATGATCATACACATCTCAGAGCTTCTACATGCGAATTGCACGCTGAAAACCAATCTTTGTATGTTGCTATATGTAAGATATAACAAGTCGCACACAATAATATTTTGCCCCACAATAGTTCGTTGGACAATATGATAATATAAAATGAGGAATATCTGCATTAATTTGGGATGATACCTCACATTCTGCATTTAGAGTTGCAATTTTTCTAGACATTCAACAAAGTTTTGTTACATAACCATAGGTATATGGATTATTTCATAGAAATAATTTTGAAATTTGAAGAACAATAAGGCATAATACCGAGAAGAAGGAAAAGAATTGATATCGCAGTCAAAGAAGAAATTGCTAGAGAGGCACGGGAAACAAACAATGAATCGCTTCATGGATCTATTAGCATTCTGGTGACTTCATTAACCATTGATATACCCAAGCTTATTCTAAAAAAAAAAATCATATGTGGAATTCTCAACTTCTACTAGTATAAGATTTATATATTTTGGCAATTGGAGAGGCACAACCCGGATATTCACAAAACATTCTTCCTATTTTTATGCTTATTTATTGCTCGCCAAAATGGTGATTGATGATTCTTGATCTCGGAAAATTCTGTGGATGGGTGATTCCTACTTCTTATTTAATGGGAAAATGAAGATCCATAATTGGTATATCTGTTCCCCAGTAATTCCCCTTGCATATGCCCTTGCACGGTACGAAAGTGATTGTATGGTTCGAGTTATTTCAATACTCATAATACAACATATTTTTCAAGTGATCCTTGATGGCCATACTACTAGCTCTGTCAACGAGCATCAGTACATCATCACTTACTACAAACCTACATAATTACAGATCAACAATGAGACTACCTGTAAGAAACCATATTCATGCAAGATAAAGCCCCATTACAATCCCAATCCAACAATTGTAGAAATGGACAATAGATATTTACAGACCCAAGTTTTATTAGCGGATATTTCCTAACAACTTAGCCCCCACGATTTTCCGATTTTATCCATTACGACATTATGGAGATTTTTGAAATACAATATTTGGCTGCCATGCCCATTTTGAAAAATAGTATACATTGTAATATTCAAGGTATTTATGTTGACTCTCTGTCCAATGACAGAAAACGCGATTTTCAGAATGGAATGATGTGTGGAACATGATGGTCCACTTACTGAATGCTTCCAATCATTGATTTGTATGCTTATTGACGTAATGTTAAGAGATGCACTTTTTTTATAAATTGCAAGTATAGCACTGTAGTTGAGTATTATCCTAATTGGATTTCTTTTATGAAATACCATTGGTCTTTTGATGTTTTGATATCTCAGTTTGTTCTTTCTTCACATGATACCTCGTAGTGTCATCAAGAGGCAATTTTTAATTTTGGAAATCTCAATCGCTTCCTCTAAAAAGTCTGTTGTCCGCATTTTTTTCTCATCAGACTTGCTGGGAACCTTCCGGTATCATTTGAATAGCGGAAGTTTATTCTCAATAATAATGTACTCTAAAAGCTTAAAAATTACTAGTAAATGGCAACTTTTAAGGTACAGGATTATTTTAGTTAATCCTTAACATATTCTTGTTTGCGTTAAGAACATGTTTGAAAAATCATTGAATGTTGAAATATATCTGTCAAACAAAAATATTGTTTTCATTTTTTTACAATATGTGACTTAAAACTCGATTAATTTTGGTTAGTTATTCTATGATTACTTTAAGCAATGCAACAGGTCTTTGTAAATATGCACCTCATGACAGCCATTGTATTTCAATGTTTATTAGTAATTGATTTGATAATTCATCCTTTTTCCTCTTAAAGTTTAGCAAACATTCATAAATCCTCAAAATGAAACTGAGTAAACTTTACCAAAAATTGGTGTTCGTTCACCAACCCCTAATAGATCCCTTAGATCAAGTTCATCACCTTAGATTGTGATTCCTAATAACACTATATTAACTCTTAAGTGTCACTATCGACTACATTGGTGAACCCTGCTCTAATATATAGTTAATATTATGAGTTATATAATTTTTAGGATATTCAAACAATACATGAAAAGGAAAAAGCAAGATTAGGCATTAATTTTTATTCTTGGGTCGATATCTTGAGCTATTTCCAAGAATTTATATGTTACAAAAAATTTTCAATAAAATAGTTACATTGAGAAATAAAAAAAAATAGTATTTCTCGATAAGCTTCGACGGTTTATCATAATAAAGGAAGCTGTCATAAAAAAGTAACATTTAATTTTACCCAAAACGGTAGTAAAAGTTGCGAAATAACACTTCGAAATAAAGTAGATTATTTTTAGACAGTCACTACCAAGAATAAATTCATCTATTAAAACCAATTTGCAACTAATTTATAAATAAGTGCCGTTCGATAAAATAAATTTACATTTCTTTATTATTTTTTCTATATCTGCAAAAGTTACAATTTATTCAATTCATCCAAGTTTGTGAAAAAGAAGATTTTAAATTATATAACATTAATCGCTTATTAAAACAAAGAATATGCTGCAATAGCTGAATGAGCTATAGCATGATATTCGCATGTTTTGAAATTTGTGAATTCAAAACTTTACAAACCGAAGACTCTCATATTCATTAATAACGATTGCGACACGTAAAATAGGTCATGGCTACAAATTCCTCTCAATGAAATTACCTCTGGAGATGGCAGGCCAAACATAGGAATCTTCTGCTTATTTTTTGATTTTGAATTAAATTATCTCATTTTTGGAATGATTTTAATCTTCTACTTAACTCCACGCCTTATTGATGAACAGACATTGGACTGTTATTTCTCCATAGAAATCATAGTACCATTTACCAAAACTAGGTTATTGGATTATTAATTGGGACCACAGTGACAGCACGAAAACTGTATATTAGTCAAAAAATAGTAAATTACTATTTGAATCAATCAAGTAGAAAGCATCCATTCAAATTTATTAAACAAGTAAACTAAAATACAAACTATTTTCCAATATATATGCTTAAAATATTTTATCCTCTTTAGAAAAACTGAAGAATTCTAAATAGCAGGAACAAATTAGCTTTCTATAACAGTTGTATGTAACAATTTATAGTTTGATATTCAGAAAAATACACGCAAGTGTTAATTATAATCTATTTGTTAGCACATTTAAATTTCTAAAATAATATTTAGTAATATATTTAATTATCCACTATATTTTAGTTATATTATTAATAACGTATAAAAGGAATTTTTTCGCATTCATTAAGCCAAACACGTAAATGAAGTAATTTTATAAATAATGCAAGGAAAAAGTGTTTTAAGATCACAATTTAGTTGATCACATTTTTTAAATGTTAAATTCACTAACCGAACTTTCTCAAATGGGAAATTGAATTGTCAAATGAGTAACTTTATAGGAAATAACATTATAGGCGATAAGAAAATCCTGCGTGAGTAAAACCAATTAAAAAATTTATTTAATTATTTCCTTTACATTTTTATTCCCTTATTTGATAAATAACAGTGAAATAACAGTTACAAATTAAGATGAATAACAGTTAATCTAGTCAGAAAGAAAATTAGTTTTTGAATAAAGATGTGTAATGACATGATTTTAAAAAGGAAGTGGAAATGAAATTAAACCGTAATATAGGAAAAAAAATTTTTTTTTCTAATGAAATTAAGACTGATTAAGAAACTTATGGAAATCCTAAAATGACAATTTCTTTAAAAAATTTAAAATTACGATTTATTATTTTTAACATTTTATAATTATATTAGTATTTTTAAGATCATAAGAAATTAAAAATATTATCGTAAATAACGAAAATGTAAAGTTTATCGTCTAATTTCTCCTTTGCATCACATGAACATATTGCACTATATTATATTAGATGGGGAAAAAGTTATCCATTATTTTTTCGGTAGACGTCTGTAGTGATCGCTATCTCGTGAGGTATCTATCAAACAATTTCAAATTTATGCTCATTGGAAAG
>JAPDSC010107869.1:0-16028 GCA_026290005.1 Latrodectus geometricus
TCATATTTTAACCTCATGCCCATATTTTAACATATACCGTTTTAAATATTTTGCCACAGACCTTTTAACTTTGTATGATTTAGTGGGGGAGCCTCCCCACCGAAACCTTTTTTCTTTTTTAAGGGAAATTGGTTTTCTTAATTTTATTTAAATTTGTTGAATTTTATTTTACTTTCATTTACTTATACATTTTAGATTTTAAAATAAATATATACATTTATTTTTGTTTTTTAACTTTTTAATGTTGAGTTTGGGTTTTGTCTAAACAATATAAATTCTCTTTAAATCTTAATTTTTGGCGCAGCTTGTCCTATTTGGACCTTGCGCCACAAAACCCAACCAAACAAACAAACAAACAATCCGCATGTTTTACATTTGAGGAAGAAGTGCGAGCGATCGCTTAATATCCTCAAGGTATTATCTAATACTTCTTGGGGTGCAGATCGCTCATCACTCCTTCGAGTCTACCAAGCATTAATTTTATCTCGTATTGACTACGGTTGTGTTGTATATGGATCAGCTAGGTCTTCTGTTTTACGCAGACTGGACACAGTTCATCACTCTGCTTTGAGAATATGTTCCGGCGCATTCCGCACATCACCCCCCCTCAGGGGTTTTACTTTCTTTAAGTAAACACGAGTGTCACAATCCCGAGGTACCCCAGTGATCTTTCCTCTGCTTTATTTTCTTCTCTTCTTCTCCCCTTCTGCTTTTTCTTCCTTTTCTCCCTCATTGTGGTTGCCTCTCATGTGGTTGAGGGCTCCCCTTGAGCAGCTGTCGCCGCTCTGTTGCTAATAGCTACTCTTGGGGACTAAATCACCCACGTGTTTGCCGTGCGTGGAGACCCGTGTCCCTGGAAAGGAGGGTCCTGGTAATTGAGGCCCCCAGAGACCAACACATTACTTTGGCCTCTGCTTCAGGTAAACGGGAGGTGTGTTGTGGTCCTCATCACATCAATCGGCTTTATGGATCAAGCGATCGGTACATCTGCTGGATGACTCGTTAAGGGTGAAGGCCATCACAGGGATGTACTGTGAGCGTATAGGATCTGGCTAGCAATGGTGCAGCTGGTCGGCATCCCCTTGTTGGACTCGGTGGTGGGTGGTGCGGTCAGGTCCCGAAATTTTAATAAAAAATAATGGAAAATCGAAAGCAATATTTTCTCCCACGGGAGCATATTATTGATGAAACAAATTGTAAATTTTTTATTGTGAAAAGAAAAGTGGGATCATTTGAGAAAGTGCCCCCTTTTCTCATACAAAAGGGAATATCGGGATTTATTGGAGAAGTAAAGGGTATCAGGAAGCTAAGATCAGGTGACTTATTGATAGAGGTTGCTAACTCAACCGAGGCAGCCAAAATAGTAAATATGCAATTGATGGCAAACATAGAGGTGACTGTCCAGCCTCATGGAAATTTAAATTTTTCACGTGGAGTGATTTCTGCAAGGGATTTGTTGAACGCGTCGACGGACGAAATTCTTGACAACTTGAAATATCAAAAGGTCTTTGGAGTTGAACGCATTAGAGTCAGAAGAGATGGTCAGTTTATTGACACTAAACATCTCATTCTGACCTTTGCGACCCCAGACCTTCCTGATAAAATTAAAGTTGCTTACTTGAATCTTCCCGTTCGACCACACATTCCAAATCCCTTAAGATGTTTTCAATGCCAGCGTTTTGGACACTCGAGAAACGCTTGCAGAGGCCAAATTACCTGCGCTCGCTGCGCGGTAGTTGGCCACGATAGTTCGAACTGCACAGCGAAGGAGGCATGTGTCAACTGTAATGGTGACCATCCCTCCTATTCTCGAAGTTGTCCTCAATGGGCTTATGAAAAAGAAATCACCACGTTGAAGGTTAAAAACAACTGTTCTTATCCTGAGGCTAGGAAAATTGTTGCCTCTCGTACGCCACAGCCTGGAAAGAGTTATGCGGCCGCAACAAAAAAAGTCACCAAATGCTCAAGCACGCAAACAGATACCCTACCACTTCCTATAATGAGATTACCCCAATTAACAACAGAAAGACCAAAATCAACATTAAATAGAAGAGCTGCTTTGGCTAAATCTCGAGGCGTTAAGGCCTCCAAATTAAAATCTGCTAAGGAGGGCCTACGAAAGTCCTCCTTATCCACCCGTAGAGCCATGTCATCCCTGGAAGCTGATGCTGTCTCTCTTCACCCCTCGGACGATAATTTATCGCCCGAGGAAATGATAGAAGACTCGCCTTCCAGCTCCGGGGGAGGAGCTCCCCTCAGGGGGTTTACTTTCTTTAAGTAAACACGGGTGTCACAATCCCGAGGTACCCCAGTGATCTTTACTCTTCTTTCTTTTCTTCTCTTCTCTACCCTCTGCTTTTTCTTCCTTTTCTCCCTCATTGTGGTTGCCTCTGATGAGGTTGAGGGCTCCCCTTGAGCAGCTTTCGCCACTCTGTTGCTATTAGCTACTCTTGGGGACTAAATCACCCACGTGTTTGCCGTGCGTGGAGACCCGTGTCCCTGGAAAGGAGGGTCCTGGTAATTGAGGCCCTCAGAGACCAATACATTACTTTGGCCTCTGCTTCAGATAAACGGGAGGTGTGTTGTGGTCCTCAGCACATCAATCGGCTTTATGGATCAAGCGATCGGTACATCTGCTGGGTGACTCGTTAAGGGTGGAGACCACTTCAGAGATGTATTGTGAGCGTATAGGGACTGGCTAGCACTGGTGCAGAGGACTCCGTGGTGGGTGGTGCCGTCGGTCCCCGAATTTTGTATAATCCTATATGGAACAAAAAACTTTCTCCTCACTCCCACGGGAGCAACAAATGATTCTATGCAGAGCAAAATATTTTATTGTAAAAAGAATTGGAGATTCTTTTGAATCTGTTTCCCCTTTTCTTATTGAAAAGTCCATTACTTCGAACCTTGGGGAAGTAAAATCTATAAAAAAACTAAGATCTGGTGTCCTATTGATCGAAACTGCATCCGAAAAGCAGTCCATCCTGATGCAAAGTTTGAAGACAATAGGTGACATAGCTGTTACCGTCGAGCCTCACGGAAATTTAAATTTCTCTCGAGGTGTTATTTCTGCGGAGGACTTGTTCCACACGCCGACTGACGAAATACTTGAAAATCTACAAAATCAGAAAGTCTGTGCTGTCAAAAGAATTACGATCAAGAGAGATGGTATTGTGCTAAATACTAAGCATCTTATTTTGACATTTGCGACACCAGACTTACCTGAGTATATTAAAGTAGCGTATTTGAGGTGTTCTGTTCGGCCGTTTATTCCAAGTCCTCTCAGATGTTTTCAATGCCAACGTTTTGGGCATTCTAAAATAGCTTGCAGGGGTAAACTAACTTGCGCCCGTTGTTCTGTCGTTGGGCATGACAGTCTAACCTGCAATGCTAAAGAAGTTTGCGTCAATTGCCAAGGTAATCACACCTCTTATTCACGAACTTGTCCAGTTTGGCAGGTGGAAAAAGAAATTACCACCCTGAAAATTAAAAACAATGTATCATATCCAGAGGCTCGACGATTAGTAACTTCACGGACTCCAGTAGCTGGTGTTAGCTATGCAGCTGCAACCAAAAAGGTCACTAGGTCATGTAGTACCCAAACAGAAACAGGTTCATGTCCTCCAGCTTGTTTACCCTCACAGGTTACAAAAGCTAACAAGCCTATACCCACATTTACCAAAATGTCCGCGAAATCAAAAGCCCTTAAAGCTCGAAAATTAAAACTTTCCAAGGAAGGCCATCGCATGCCTTCCCTAAATACAAAAAAAGCCCTTCACGCTTTGGATGCAGATACTGTTAAACTGCATCCCTCAGATGATGAGTTTAGCTTAGACGATTCATCTGAGATGACAATAAGTAACAGTGATAATGGTTAGATTATATTCCATTAATGACTTCCTTTGTTTCATGGAATTGTCGTAGTTTCCGGCCTCGAATTGATGATGTCAAATCCATCATCTCTTACTACAATCCTATATGTGTGGCTCTCCAGGAAACATTCCTGAAGCCCACTATTACATCTAAAATACGTGGATTTAAATGCTACAGAAAAGATTATGATGGTAATGCCGCTGCCAGTGGTGGAGTTTGTATATTCACATCAAACAGATGCCCTAGTACAGCACACCAGCTTCGCACTGCCCTGCAGGCTGTTGCTATCCAAATTCATCCCACATGTCTAATCACAATCTGTAGCCTTTATTTACCACCCAATGACATCATTCAAGCAGAGGAACTAAATGACTTAGCTGATCAACTCCCAGCTCCATTTTTATTGTTGGGCGATTTTAACGGCCATAGTCCTTTGTGGGGTAGTGATGATACGAATTCTCGCGGTCGTCAGATTGAGCAGTTCATATCTGATAACTCTCTCTGTCTGCTAAATACCGACGAGAAGACTTATTTCCACGAACCTACAAGGACATTTCACTCTCTTGACTTAGCTATTTGTTCTCCGTCACTTCTGCCGTTGCTGAATTTCACTGTTGGAAATGACCTTTTCAACAGCGATCATTTCCCTCTTATCGTGACTCAGACTGGAAGTAATAATGTGTCCCATGGGCCACCTAATTATGCGTACAGTCGAGCCGATTGGGAACTCTTCACGCAATTGGCTACGATTACGGAAACAAGAGTTACGAGAGATGTGATTGATAATGCCGTTAAATATGTCGCTGACACAATAATCAAAGCTGCGGATGTAGCTATTTCAAAAAGTTCTTCTACTCCACACAAACATATAAAACCCTGGTGGAATGAAGAGTGCCGACTATATTACAAGTAACAAAGGAAGCAATGGAATATTTTCCGAAGATACCCTTCTACAGAGAACCTTATTGCTTTTAAAAAGGCTAAAGCTCAAGCTCGTAGAGTAAGACGCCAGAGTCAAAGAGAATCTTGGATTCGTTACGTGTCTTCAATTACATCATCGACATCCAGCAAACAATTGTGGAGGAAAGTAAAAGCAGCCAATGGTATTTATCAGGATTGTTCCATTCCTGTTTTAAAAACTGGAGCTGCCGTGCATTCCTCAATGGTAGACATTGCCAATGTCATCGGAGAAACCTTTGCTAGTGTGTCCAGCTCTGATTCCTATAGTCCCGCTTTTCAAAGGTCTAAAAGAATAGCTGAACGGACTCCTCTACGTTTCACTGATCGATGCAATCTACCATACAATTATGTGTTTGAATTGTCAGAATTGAAGACTGCCTTACATCAGGCAAACGACACCAGTCCCAGACCTGATGGAATCTCTTATCAAATGCTTCGTCATTTACATCCAGATTCATTATTGAACATACTTGTATTGTTTAATAGAATCTGGACGGAACATGCATATCCCACTTCGTGGAGAGAAGCGATAGTGATTCCTATTTTGAAACCGGGCAAAGATTCCTCTGACCCTATGAGTTATCGTCCAATAGCTCTTACGAGTTGCCTATGCAAAACTTTTGAGCGTATGGTCAATGCTAGATTCACTTACATCTTAGAGAAGAATAATTGCATCCCTCCTCATCAAAGTGGCTTTCGAAAAGGTCGATCCGCTATTGATAATATAATAGATCTGGAATCCCACATTCGAAATGCTTTTGTAAGGAGAAACCATCTCGTTGCAATCTTCTTTGATATAGAGAAAGCATATGATCGTACGTGGCGCTATGGCATTCTCCGTACTATGTACCATCTTGGCTTTAAGGGTAATCTTCCCATGTTCATAAAGAACTTTCTAGCCCACCGGCTTTTCAGAGTGCGCATTGGAAATACACTTTCCAATACTTTTATCCAAGCTGAGGGTGTTCCTCAGGGCAGCGTTTTAAGCGTGACCATTTTTAACCTTTTCATCAGCAACATACTTCATCAATTACCACCTTCTGTTCATAGTAATTTATATGTTGACGACTTGCAAATTTCATATCAAGGATCAAACATGAATATAATTGAAAGACAATTGCAAACAGCTGTAAATAATCTCACTGCTTGGTGTGAACAAAATGGCCTTAGCATATCTCCAAATAAGAGTTGCTGTGTTCATTTCTGTAGGAAAACTAGTTTTCACCATGATCCTGTGCTTCACATTAACGGTAGACCTATCCCTGTTGTCAATGAGATAAAATTTCTTGGCGTGATTTTCGATAAGAAATTAACTTTCCTTGCGCATGTGTTACATCTGCGGAAGAAGTGCCAACGACTGCTCAATATCCTCAAGGTGCTTTCAAATACATCTTGGGGTGCAGATCGCACATCACTCCTTCGTATTTACAACTCTGTAATTTTATCTCGCATAGACTACGGTTGTGTTGCTTACGGATCAGCTAGATCTTCCGTTTTACGCAGATTGGACATTGTTCACCACTCTGCTTTAAGAATATGCTCAGGTGAATTTCGCACTTCACCCGTCCAGAGTCTATATGTAATCTGTCAACAATTACCATTAGACCTGCGGCGGATGCAGCTGTCTTTTAGTTATTATTCAAACATTATGTCCTCACCTCATCATCCCTTACATTCTACGATTCCAAATGCCGCTCTTAAGAGAATATATAATGCTAGACCATCAAGCATTCAACCTTTTCTCGCGCGTGTTCAATCCCACCTTTTGCTATCTGACCTGTGTGATGTCCGGATTGAGTCTACAGACTTTTTCGTACATCCTCCTTGGTATGACCCACGCATTACAGTATTCAATGCCTTTGAAAACTATAAAAAGTCGGACACAACTCCTGCTATTTTTCAACAGCTTTATGCATCTCATCGCTGTCTGTATGGTATGTACACTCCCATCTACACTGATGGATCCAAAACTGCGGCCCCTCAGGGGGTTTACTTTCTTTAAGTAAACACGGGTGTCACAATCCCGAGGTACCCCAGTGATCTATCCTCTTCTTTTTTTTCTTCTCTCCTCTACTCTTCTGCTTTTCCTTCCTTTTCCCCCTCAATGTGGTTGCCTCTCATGAGGTTGAGGGCTCCCCTTGAGCAGCTGTCGCCGCTCTGTTGCTATTAGCTTCTCTTGGGGACTAAATCACCCACGTGTTTGCCGTGCGTGGAGACCCGTGTCCCTGGAAAGGAGGGTCCTGGTAATTGAGGCCCCCAGAGACCAACACATTACTTTGGCCTCTGCTTCAGGTAAACGGGAGGTGTGTTGTGGTCCTCAGCACATCAATCGGCTTTATGGATCAAGCGATCGGTACATCTGCTGGATGACTCGTTAAGGGTGGAGGCCATCACAGGGATGTACTGTGAGCGTATAGGATCTGGCTAGCACTGGTGCAGCTGGTCTGCATCCCCTTGTTGGACTCGGTGGTGGGTGGTGCGGTCAGGTCCCGAAATTTTAAATTAATTCTAATGGAGAATAAAAATTTTTCTTCTCTCCCTCGGGAGCAACTAGCGCAAAATGAAAATTCAAAATTTTACGTAATTAAGAGAAAGGTGGGCACCTTCGAAAATGTGTCTCCTTTTCTCATATATAAAGGAATATCTGGACTAATAGGGGAAGTGAAAGATGTCCGAAAGTTGCGTTCAGGTGACTTGTTAGTAGAGGCTGCAAACTCCACACAAGCAGCAATGCTGAGCAAGATAGAGCTGCTAGCGAATATAGAGGTAACTGTTTCGCCTCACAACAACTTAAATTTTTCACAGGGTGTGATTTCCGCAAGGGATTTGTTAAACACGCCGACAGATGAGATACTCGAAAATTTGCAGAGTCAAAAGGTCTGTGCCGTAAAACGCATCACAGTCAGAAGAGATGGACAGTTTATTAATACTAAACATCTCATTCTGACTTTTGCACGCCAGACCTTCCTGACAATGTAAAAGCTGCATATTTAAATCTACCTGTCCGGCCTTATATACCAAATCCCTTGAGATGCTTTCAGTGCCAACGTTTTGGGCACTCGAGGAATGCTTGCAGGGGCAAACTGACTTGCGCTCGCTGCGCAGCAGTTGGCCACGATAATTCGACCTGTACAGCTAAGGAGGTGTGTGTCAACTGTAATGGTGACCATCCCTCCTATTCTCGAAACTGCCCTCAATGGGTACTAGAAAAGGAAATCACTACATATAAAGTGAAAAATAAAGTTTCATACCCTGAGGCTAGAAAACAGGTTACCTCGAGAACACCGCAGCCTGGCAAGAGTTATGCGGCCGCTGCAAAAAGAGTCACCAGAAGCATATGTACGCAAACAGATATTCTATCACTCCCCGTAACGAGATTACCCCAAACAAACACTGACAAGCCAAAATCCTTATCTCTTACTATGAGAAGAGCTCCTTTAGCTAAATCTAGAGGAGTTAAATCCTCTAAATTAAAATCTGCAAAGGAGGGTTTCCGCAAATCCTCCATATCCACCCGTAGAGCTATGACCCTGGAGGCTGATGCTGTCTCCCTTCATCCCTCGGACGATAATTTATCGTTCGAGGAAATGATCGAGGACTCGCCTTCCAGCTCCGGGGGAGGAGCTTTTCTATTTAAAAAATAACTTCCTTTGTTTCTTGGAACTGCCATGGTTTAAGATCACATCTTGATGACATCAAGTCTATTACATCAGCTTTTAACCCCGCATGTGTAGCACTTCAGGAAACTTTCCTGAAGTCAACCAATAACATTTCTATGCGTGGGTTTCAATGCTTCAGAAAAGACTGTGGTGATGATGGTGCAGTGTCTGGAGGTGTTTGTATTTTAACATCTAATGACTTCCCCAGCACTGTCCATCCATTAAATACTACTCTACAGGCTGTAGCTATAAGAATACATACAACGTGCTTAATAACAGTCTGTAGTTTGTATTTACCACCACACGATGTCATCCGCCAAGAAGAACTTGATAATCTTGTTGATCAGCTGCCAACACCATTTTTGTTGGTGGGTGACTTTAACGGCCATAATTCTTTGTGGGGAAGTAGTGATACGAATTCTCGCGGTCGTCAGATAGAGCAGTTTATTTCTGATAACTGTCTCTGTCTGATAAATACCGACGAGAAAACATATTTCCACACACCCACAAGAACATTTCATTCTCTCGATCTCGCCATTTGTACGCCCTCACTTCTGCCATTGTTAAATTTAACAGTGGGGAATGATCTGCATAATAGCGATCATTTCCCTCTCGTCATCTCCCAGGCTGGAGGTACTAGTGTAGAACAACGTCTACCTACGTACGTGTACAGTCGGGCAGATTGGCCTTTATTTACACAATTGGCAGTTGTTGATGATAATATGGTCGTGATCGATGATATTGATAATGCCGTTCAAAAAGTCACCGAAACAATTATAAGTGCAGCTGATACTTCTATACCTAAAAGTTCTTCTATAACAAAAAGGCGTTGCAAACCATGGTGGAACAAAGAATGTCATCAAACTTATAAAAAACAAAGGAAGTTATGGGGGCTATTCCGGAGATACCCCACAACGGAGAATCTTATTGCCTTTAAGAGAGCAAAAGCATTAGCTCGCAGAGCTCGTCGTAGAAGTCAGAAGGAATCCTGGTCTCGCTATGTATCCTCCATTACATCTTCCACATCCAGTAAGCAGTTATGGAGAAAAGTAAAAGCAGCCAATGGCATCTACACGGAATTTTCAATTCCTGTCTTGAAAACCGGAGCTGCTATATACTCTTCTCCAGCAGACATTGCTAACGTCTTTGGTGAAACATTTGCTAACGTCTCAAGCACCGACTCTTATAGTCCTTCGTTTTTAAGGGCTAAGAGTCGAGCTGAGCAAATACCAATTCGTTTCAACCATAGACAAGCTTTGCCATACAACTGCGAATTTCGGATGTTGGAATTGAAGCGAGCATTACAGCAGGCCAATAATACCAGCCCAGGACCAGACGGAATCAGCTATCAAATGCTTCGACATTTAAGTCCAGATTCCCTGTTGAACTTATTGAATTTGTTCAATAGGATCTGGACTGAAAATGAATTTCCATCACTCTGGAGCGAAGCAATAGTGATTCCGGTCCTTAAGCCTGGTAAGGATCCTTCAGAACCTTCACATTACCGACCAATAGCTCTAACGAGTTGCCTTTGTAAGACTCTCGAACGCATGGTCAACGCCCGTCTCGTATATGTCTTAGAAAAAAATAAATGTATACATGTAAATCAGAGTGGATTCCGTAAAGGAAGATCCACTCTTGATAACATTACACACTTGGAAACCCAAATCCGCAACGCTTTTGTGCGGAGAAACCATCTGGTTTCCATCTTCTTCGACATCGAGAAGGCATACGACCGTACGTGGCGATATGGAATTCTCCGTTCATTATATGATTTTGGCTTTAGGGGTAATCTCCCGATATTCCTACAAAACTTTTTACGCTCCCGTACTTTTAAAATTCGTATTGGAACATTTACATCCAATACTTTTATTCAAGCCGAGGGTGTTCCCCAAGGCTCCATTTTAAGTGTCACTATTTTTAACCTTTACATCAGTAACATTCTTCATCTTCTTTCACCTTCAGTTTATGGCACGATGTATGTGGACGACCTGCAAATATCCTGCCAGGGATCGAACATGTGTTTAATTGAGAGACAACTACAAACATCTGTTAATAAAATAGCTGCATGGTGTGCAGAGAATGGCTTCACACTCTCTCCTAGCAAGAGCTGCTGTGTCCATTTCTGCAGAAAGACCAGCATTCACAATGATCCAGTTATCAAACTGAACAACACGCCAATACCTGTAGTCAACGAGATTAAATTTCTTGGTGTGACATTCGACCGAAAGTTGACCTTTCTTCCGCATGTTTTACATTTGCGGAAGAAGTGCGAGCGATCGCTTAATATCCTCAAGGTATTATCTAATACATCTTGGGGTGCTGATCGCTTGTCACTCCTTCGTGTCTATCAAGCACTCATTTTATCTCGTATTGACTACGGAAGTGTTGTATATGGATCTGCTAGGTCTTCAGTTTTACGCAGATTGGACACTGTGCATCACTCTGCTTTGAGAATCTGTTCAGGCGCATTCCGCACATCACCCGTCCAGAGTCTTTACGCGATTTGTCATCAATTGCCTTTGGACCTGAGACGGATGCAGCTGTCTCTCAATTACTACGCAAAGGTCATGTCTGACCGACAACATCCTCTACGTTCCTTGGCCATTTCTCCTGCATTAGAGAGACTATATGATGCTCGACCATACAGCATCCAACCTTTTCTCACTCGAACTAAACAGCAATTCCATTTGACAGACCTACATGATGTCCGTTTTATTAAAACGGACTTACAATCACATCCACCCTGGTACGATCCACGGATAACTATTATTAATCCATTTGCTCAATATACAAAAT
Source organism: Latrodectus geometricus (assembly GCA_026290005.1). Lineage (NCBI taxonomy): Eukaryota > Metazoa > Arthropoda > Arachnida > Araneae > Theridiidae > Latrodectus > Latrodectus geometricus. The sequence continues at coordinate 11,292 of JAPDSC010107869.1, forward strand.
CGGACACAACCTCTACAGTTTTTCAACAGCTTTATCTATCTCATCGCTGTCAGTATTCATCATACACGCCTGTATTCACGGATGGTTCAAAAACTGCAGGACATGTTGGCTGTGGCATATTTTATGCTGATACCAGTCATGGTTACAGCCTTCATGAGTCCTGCTCAGTCTTTACCGCTGAAGCAACGGCTATTCATCAAGCCCTTCAGCTAGTGAATACAGAGCCGTTTCATAAAATCTGCATGTATACTGACAGTTTAAGTGTTTTAGAAGCGTTGGAAAACTATAACAATTGTCATCCAGTTGTGTCCAAGATTTTCGGAGCATTGGATTCCCTTGCTGGCGAGGGTTGTGACATCATTTTCTGTTGGATCCCAGGTCATGTAGGTCTAGAGGGAAATGAAAAGGCAGATGCAGCTGCTAAAACTGCATCGTCCTCACTCCATTCATCTGTCCCTCTTTTCGACGTGAGAAGGGTTGTAAAAAGATTTGTAAATTCTCTCTGGCAGGAGTCATGGAGTATGCAGGTCTCTAATAAATTGTGTGCCATATTCCCATCTTTCATTCCATCGTCAGTTTTACCGTTACGAAGAGCAGATGTTAGATTAACTCGCCTTCGTATCGGACACACACGTTTCACACATAGACATTTGTTTTTAAGTGAACTTAATCCATGGTGTGAAACGTGTGATGAACCATATACAGTTATTCATATTTTAATCTCATGTCCTGTTTTTAACTTTTACCGTTTTAAATATTTTACAACTGACCTTTTAACTCTGAATGATATAGTGGGGGAGTCACCCCACCCAAACCTTTTTGCCTTTTTAAGGGAAATTGGTTTCCTTGCTTTTATTTAAATTGTATTAATGTTAATTTTATTTCTATTTACTTATATTTTCCCAGATTTTAATGTAAATTTATACATTTATTTTTGTGTTTTAAACTTTTAATGTTGAGTTTGGGTTTTCTTTAAAACTTATATATTTTCTTTAAAGCTTATTTTTTGGCGCAGCTTGTCCTATTTTGGACCTTGCGCCACAAAACCCAACCAACAACAACAACAACTGTCTGATCAATACCGACGAGAAAACATATTTCCACATACCCACAAGAACATTTCATTCTCTCGATCTCGCCATTTGTTCATCTTCACTTCTGCCATTGTTGAATTTAACAGTAGGGGATGATCTGCATAATAGCGATCATTTCCCACTCGTCATCTCCCAGACTGGAGGTAGTAGTGTGCAGCAACGCATACCTACTTACGTGTACAGTCGGGCAGATTGGCCGTTATTTACACAATTGGCAGTCGTTGATGATAACATGGTTACGATCGAGGATATTGATAATGCCGTAAATAAAGTCACTGAAACAATTATAAGAGCAGCTGATACTGCAATACCTAAGAGTTCTTCTACACTTAAAAGGCGCTGCAAACCGTGGTGGAACAAGGAATGTGAACAAACTTATAAAAAACAAAGGAAGTTATGGGGGTTATTTCGGAGATACCCCACGACGGAGAATCTTATTGCCTTTAAGAGAGCAAAAGCATTAGCTCGCAGAGCTCGTCGTCGAAGTCAGAGGGAATCTTGGTCTCGTTATCTTTCTTCAATAACATCTTCCACATCCAGTAAGCAATTATGGAGAAGAGTGAAAGCAGCCAATGGTATTTATAGGGAATTCTCTATTCCTGTTCTAAAAACCAGAGCTGCTATACACTCTTCTCCTCAGGAAATCGCTAATGTCCTTGGTGAAACCTTTTGTAGTGTCTCTAGTACTGACTCTTATAGTCCTTCGTTTTTAAGGATTAAGAGTCATGCTGAAAAAACACCAATTCGTTTCAACCATGAGCAAGCTTTTCCTTATAACAGCGAATTTCGGATGTTGGAACTGGAGAAAGCATTGAAACAGGCCAATAACACCAGTCCAGGTCCAGATGGAATCAGCTATGACATGCTCCAACATTTGGGTCCAGAATCCTTATCGAACTTATTGCAATTGTTCAATAGGATCTGGACTCAAAATGAATTTCCATCTTTATGGAGTAAAGCTATTGTGATTCCGATTCTCAAGCCTGGTAAGGATCCTTCTGAACCTTCACATTATCGTCCAATAGCTCTGACTAGCTGCTTATGTAAGACTCTCGAACGTATGGTCAACGCCCGACTCGTATATGTCTTAGAAACAAATAAATATATTCCTATGTATCAGAGTGGCTTCCGTAAAGGAAGATCCACTCTAGATAATATAACATATTTGGAGACCCAGATTCGCAACGCATTTGTGCGAAGAAACGATCTGGTCTCCATTTTCTTTGACATCGAGAAGGCATACGACCGTACATGGCGATATGGAATTCTCCGTACATTATATGATTTTGGATTCAGGGGTAATTTGCCGATATTCCTTCAAAATTTTTTACGCTCCCGTGTTTTTAAAGTTCGTATTGGTTCCTATACATCCAATACTTTTATACAATCTGAGGGTGTTCCTCAGGGATCTATTTTAAGTGTAACCCTTTTTAGCCTGTACATAAGTAACATTTTACATCACCTTCCATTATCAGTTCATGGAACATTGTTCGTTGATAACCTGCAAATATCATGCCAGGGGTCAAATATGCGATTAATTGAGAGACAATTACAAACCGCTGTAAATAAATTAGCTGCATGGTGTGCTGAAAATGGCCATACTTTATCTCCTGGCGAGAGTAGTTGTGTCCACTTCTGCAGAAAGACAAGCCAGCATAATGATCCAATAATTTACATCAAAAATACGCCAATACCTGTAGTCAATGAGGTAAAATTCCTGGGAGTGATTTTCGACAGAAAATTGACCTTTCTTCCGCATATTTTACATTTGCGGAAGAAGTGTGAGCGATCGCTTAATATCCTCAAGGTGTTATCAAATACATCTTGGGGTGCAGATCGCTCGTCACTCCTTCGGGTTTATCAGTCTCTGATATTATCCCGCATTGACTACGGATGTGTTGTATATGGATCTGCTAGGTCTTCGGTCTTACGCAGATTGGACACTGTTCATCACTCTGCCTTGAGAATATGTTCAGGCGCTTTTCGCACATCACCCGTCCAGAGTCTATATGTAATATGTCATCAATTACCACTAGACCTGCGACGAATGCAGCTGTCTCTCAATTATTATGCTAAAGTTATGTCGACCCCTCATCATCCATTACACTCCATGGTTCCAAATGCCTATATTAAAAGACTGTATGATGCTCGCCCAATGAGCATCCCACCTTTTCTCACACGCATAAAATCATATTTGTCTTTATCTGATCTATGTGATTTGCGGATTGAATCAATAAATCACTTTGCTCATCCGCCTTGGTATCACCCGACATTTGATTTTAATTATTCCTTTGCTCAGTACGGAATATCTGACACAGCACCTATTGCCTTTCAACAGCTATTTTCTTCTCATCGCTGTCAGTATGAGTCATACAAACCTGTATTCACAGATGGATCTAAATCTGCAGGACATGTGGGCTGTGGCATTTTTATGAATAGTACATCTTTCGGTTACAGCCTGCATTCGTCCTGCTCCATCTTTACTGCTGAAGCAACAGCTATTTACTACGCTCTTCAGCAGGTGAATACAGATGACTATCGACAATTTTGTATATATACTGACAGCATGAGTGTTTTGGAAGCATTGAGAGGCAATAGTTTTAATTGTCATCCCGTTGTGTCAAGAATTTTCAGAGTATTGGAATCCCTTGCTGGCAAGGGTTACAAAATTTTATTTTGTTGGGTACCAAGTCACGTAGGTCTTGATGGAAATGAGAGAGCGGATGCAGCAGCAAAAGCTGCTTCAGGTCAAATTTTACCATCAGTTCCGCTCTCTGATGTGAGAAAGGGTGTCAAAACATTTATATATTCCCTATGGCAGGAATCATGGAATTTGCAGGTTATCAACAAATTACATTTCATCTTCTCATCCGTCACTTCATTGTCTGTTTTACCGCTACGAAGAGCAGATGTTATTTTAACTCGCCTTCGTATCGGACACACACGTTTCACACACAGACATTTGTTTTTAAGTGAATTAAATCCTTGGTGTGAAACGTGTGATGAACCATATACTGTTAGTCATATTTTAATTTCATGTCCTGTTTTTAACTCTTACCGTTTTAAATTCTTTTTCACTGACCTTTTAACCATGCATGATTTAGTGGGGGAGTCTCCCCACCGAAACCTTTTTTCCTTTTTAAGGGAAATTGATTTCCTTAATTTTATTTAAATTTTATAAATTTTATTTTATTTTGATATACTTAGTTTTTTGTGATTTTAAATATATATATATACATTTATTTTTGTGTTTTAAATTTTTAAAGTTGAGTTTGGGTTTTGTCGATAATTTATTAATTTTCTTTAAAATTTAATTTTTGGCGCAGCTTGTCCTCTTTGGACCTTGCGCCACAAAACCCAACCAAACAAACAAATCCAAAACACACAGGCGGTGCAAACCATGGTGGAATGAAGAATGTCAAATAACTTATAAGAAACAAAGGAAGTTATGGGGGTTGTTTAGGAGATACCCCACAACGGAGAATCTTATTGCCTTTAAGAGAGCAAAAGCATTAGCTCGCAGAGCTCGTCGTCGAAGTCAGAAGGAATCCTGGTCTCGCTATGTCTCTTCAATTACATCTTCCACATCCAGTAAGCAGTTATGGAGAAAAGTAAAAGCAGCCAATGGTATTTATAGAGAATT
>JAPDSC010107879.1:1836-15824 GCA_026290005.1 Latrodectus geometricus
TATATAATTAAAGGATATTCACGTATTTCACACCTTATTTAATTAGTTTTTATCTAATGTTTGCTTGAGACCTAATTTCAATATATACTTTTGATTGCAAAATATCTTTTGAAACAATGTAAGTAAACAAATAAATGTCGTTAAAATGTAGGATCATTTCTTCCTAGATCCAAGATTTACATTTTCCCTGCACACTGGTGATCTTGATTTCCTCGTAGTTATCATTCTTTAATAACTAACGTGCTTCCTTCGCTCCTGAGTAGAAAGTCCATTTAAATGTAGGTTTTTATATAATTATTAATAAGAAGAAACATTAAAAAGTTTCGAGAGGTAACTGCTTCAACGTACCATATAAAATAATTCCTTGTAAACGTTTACTCTCCATTATTAAACTCTTATGGTATATGAGACAAAATGTTCGTTTATTGCTATTTGCTATTGACATTGCAACGAATATTGTTGTTATTCTGATAATTTTAATTAAATAAGTTTAAATCATTTCTTTATTTCCTTAAAATCATTCTTACAAAAAAATTGAAGAAAGCTCTAACATTATCCATAAAGTAAAATTTAAAATATTATCATGAAAAAGTCTTTCCTTTGCATTTTAATATTATTCCAAAGATTTTATTTTCATATGTATATAAAATTATTTTTCTAACTTGCCACGGTTGCATATCATGAAGCAAAATTAACTATGCTGAATTAGATGTAAAGTATAGTAACGTTAGAGTAGCAAAGAGATTTTATTGGTAGACGAAGACATATCTAATACATTAACTTAAGAGTTATTTTATCAAGTACTACAATTCTCAACATGATACATGAAAAATATCAATTGGATTAATCGAAGTACTTAAGAAAATATTAATCACTATCTCTAAAAACAAATTGAAATCATATTTTTCTTATAATTTCACTCCAATAAAGTTAATGTTCTGAAAATTCATATTTTAATTTAATTATTAAATTAATATAAAAATTTAAATTAGTAAATTTAATTATAACTAATTATTATTGTTTAAAATATGTGTAAAACTATGTCTTTAAATCATAACTGACTTTTAACCAGATTTATTTAGTTATATTTTATATGAAAAAAAATATATTTTAAAATGAAAATTAGAATTTAATAAATGGTTAAAACTCAATAGTTTCTCCAGATAAGAAAGGGGGTCAGAATATTTAGTTATTAAAATTAATTATAATTAATAATTGTTATTAAAATATCCGTAAAACTAATCATAACTGGCTTTTAAATAGATTTATTTAATTACATTTTATATGATAAAATGTATATTTTAAAACGAAAAATAGACTATAATAACTCCAATAAAGTTAATATTTCTCATATTCATATTTTTAAAAATTTCAGTGTTTGTAACAATATTTGGTTTCTTGTTGTAGATGGTTTGGAGATCAGCCACCATCTAGTAATGGAGGTTGCAAACATCAAATTGCGGTTGTAAAGAAGTTAGTTTCACCGCAAAGCAGAATTGGAGGGACCTTTAACTTTTTACCTGATAACATGGTGACTGGTATGTTAATTTCACATTTGTCATATAATAAGTATAGTTTAAAAAAATCAATTTTGTAATTAAATTAAATATGTAAATATCTAAATATTTGATATTAGAAAATGATTAAAATGAGAACTGCAACTAGATAGTCTTTCAGAATAATTGTAAATTTTAATTTAAATGAATAATATAATTTGCGAAAATTATTAAGTTAGAGAGAAATCCTTTGTTATTTTGTTACCATAAAAAACAGAAGGAAGAAAAAGAAAAAAATCGAAAAGAGCTAAAATGAAATTGGAAGAACAGAAAAAATTGATTATGACATCGGAAGTTTCTAAATTTGATAAAAATTTTATAAAAGACTTATTTTAATTTTAACATTTTATTACGAATGAATTGTAAAGATTGTTTTTTATTCTAAATTACTATTCAGTAATAGAAAAGAAGAATTATCATCACATAATTTTTGAATTCAAGAATTTCTTATATCAATTTTCAAATTACCAAATCCTTAAATCCATTCAATTTTGAATTCATTGTTTATAAGCAATTATAATATTCATTCAATTTTAATATAAATAATGTAAATATTGCAACCAAATAATATAATTATATAAATTAACCAAATTGTTTCAAAATCTCTTAAATATAGAAGACATATTTTTTTACAATATCTCATGATAAATTTTATTATTAACGTATTAATTTATTTAAAAATTTTAACATCTCAAAATGTGTATAAATGTTTTTCTGGTATAAAATTTTCTAATATAATATTTTTGTTTACCTTATACAGAATTACGTCAGCGAGTTGATGGGCCAACAGATGATTCACAATTCGAAGATTTTTTCCTTGAAAATTTCTCATTTGCTGGGAACAGGCGGCAAAGGAATCATGGAATAGATGAATCCAATTTAGAGGATGAGGGTATATCTGTATTCTGGATTGAAAAATTATTTGAAGAAGGCCTCAGAATATCGTTGGACTCTGAGGAAGATGATGACCCTCAGACTTCCATTCGCAGACCATCGAATGTCAGACCGCGTACACGACAATGGAAAAGGGTCATGGAAGAGAGCGAAACCGAACAGTCTACTAAGAATTCCAAAAAAGAACGGAGTGCGTTATCATGATGAACATGTTTCTAGAATTACATACTTGAAAAGCGAGATAAAAATTGAAACGTTTTCCTTTTAACAATTTTTAAGTTTATGTTTTATAGCTGAACTGATCAATATGGATTAAGTTTTTCTTTGGGAAAATAAATTTTAATTGCATTTTTATTATAAATTTATTTAATTAACTTTATTTTACTTTAAATCTGAAAATGGGCAGCATGTATTTACAAGCTCACTTTCCCAAACGAAAGAAATCATTAGATTAAATCACAATAAAGAAATCTAAGCAACCAAACATAATAATTACTGTGTTTGATTGTAAGTTTTAGTAGACACATTTAAAAAATTTCTCTTTTCAAAAGACTTCACTTTCAAACTTTTAACAGCGAAATGTACCAAAACATAATAATAAAATGTTTTGGCACATTTGCAAAATGTTTGTTCTATGACGAATACAACGGGACCGACACTTATATAGCACGATAATGTTATTGCAATAACCAACTGTTCATTATATGTTGCGTTGAGATTGTGTATCTCAAAATAAATATTAAATTGTCAGCTTTTCTTATAAATTCACCTTGCTGCTTCCTTTAACAACAGATTTTTACTAGCTTTTTGCTAAAAATTTGATTCTATTGATATAATTTTTCTTTTTTATATTCTGATATTTATTTTTAAATACTAATGTTTTATTTAAAGAATTACTTCTTCTAAACATATATTTTATTTCAGATATTAATCATTCTGAGCTTCGGTAATTTCTTTTAAAACAATCAAATTTTCAATTTATTATTTACGGAAAAAAATTCATAAGTTATTGTAATTACGTGAAAAAAAACATTAATACAAAAAAATTTTAAAAATTTCATGCATAAAAATAAAATAATAACTTTAGATGAGGCCTTATAATCTAAGTAAAAAATAGTCTGGTCATTAGTTTGCTAACTTTCTGTAAGTTAAAAATATAATTTTTCATGTTAATAAATTAAAATAAAAAAAATTTATTGTAAAGAATATAAATATCACTAAGGTCTCTTCTTCCGGAATAAATTTTAATAAAAATTTGTGATAAAAATCTACAACAGCTCATTCATGGTTGCTTCTTACACAAGTCAGTATGAAACCGATTATCAAGCTAAAGATACTGATATTTTTGCATTTAATTTGTAAGCGGGCTCGGTTTGTTTTTAAAGATACTCCGTAGAATCACAATAAACACTTGAAAAAAATGAAAGGAAAAATAAAGGTGACTATAATATCTAATCTAAATTATACATAAAAAATACATGTAGAACACTGCCAGTGGTAAATGAGTCAGTTAATGCATTTTCAATTTTTAATCTCCTTTTTTATAATTAGCTGGTGTTTTATTGAGGGGTTTGAGTTTAGTGATGAGTAAAAAAACTTTTTTGTTTTAATGTGAAGGGAATTAATACAATCAAAAAATAAAGTTGCTGGAAAATATGCACAATACAAGTCAAATAAAAAGAATACAAAAAACTAATAAAATTGTTTTCAAAAGTTGCAAAAACAGCTAAAGTAAATTAATAAAATTATAGAATAGTGTAAAAAATTCAATGAAGTAGCTCCTGAGTAAAAGAGAAGAATCAGAAGAATCTCTTTTCATCTTTGAAATAAATAAAAAACGTGATTGAATGTTGTATTTTATATCAAATACTCCCAGAAAAATGTCTCTTTCAAAATGAAGAAAGTTATGTGTGTGGCAATAATTCCCAATTTCAAACATTTATTTTCTAGGATTCCGAGAAACGCAAATTAAGAGATACTATTTTTGATGATTCATTCCGCATTATCTTATTTCGTTAAAATGACCTCCAAATTCAAAATACATGAAAATTTAAAAGGGACAATTAAAATTAATTTCCATTATGTTTCGTTTAAAAATAATCAGCATTTAATGCTCAAATAATAGCTGTAAAATCATCAAGTATACATTTAACTTGATTTTTAAAACATATTTAAAAAATAGTAAAAAATATTAATATATCTAGGTTTTTCCTACACATAAATTTTTCCAACGCTCTTCAAATTTTCTAATTTTAAGAAAGTATTTCTTGACTTCATAAGTTTTTATAATAAACGAGATGTGCTATTTTTATTTATTTATTTTTTTTTTATAAATAAGAACGTTTCCTGCATCATGAATCTATTTCGAAGAATGTAACAGAATGTATAAAATTCATTCGTCAAATTGTACATTTTTCTCCCCTGATTTTCAGTGACCTTGCTTTTTAATGATCTTGGATATATGATATACAACACATTTAACTTGATGAAAAGTTTCTTTCCATGTCTAAATATGAAAGAGAATTTTTGCAACAACTGCATTCAATCTTCCAGGTGTTCTCCTCCTTTGAAACCATACATAACAAATGTGTATAGAAAGCCTTTGTAATTCAGCCTGAACTAGTTTTGTGTTAGGACTTATTAAGTCATTAAAATGGAAAATCTACAATATTTTCGTAAAAGTAAAATGATTAATTTCATTGTAATCATTTAAATGATTATTACACATTTTAAATTTATTTTTCTTATAAAAGGGTGGATTTACATAAAAGCACAAATAATTTATCTATACTGTTGAAAAATTAAATACTTTTAAAATTATTTATTTATGTTCTATATTTTTTAATTTATTTACTAGTTGATTAGTATATTTTAGCATTTGAAATAATTAACTTAAAATTAAAATGTAGGTTTTGTCAATTTTTACTGAATAATTAAACTCATAAATGAATAAAAAATAATTAATTGGAAACACTATATACTTTAAATACCGAGTAATTATTTATAGTAAACCATTTTTTTTGTAATATTTCGGACTTTTAGTTCTTTTTCCCATGTTAAAGATTTTTTCCTGTAATATTAATTTTTATTTTTTCAACAAATTTGTAATGAAATGTCGATAGATGCTAACGTACTTATTAATAAGACAAAGATTCTAGTTATTGCAAATAAACAATCAATAAGTTTGTAATAACCAAAGGCTGTATTATTTTACTGACTAAACTGTTTTAATGTTTAAGTTGTACTATCTTGCTCATTAAAGAATTTGGTTAAAAATATATAATAATTTGGAGTTAGAAATAAGAATTAAAATTAGTAATATTATGATAATTCTATTTTGAAAATATATGCAAAAATGTTATCATGTACATATTTTCTAACGTAAATTCAAATGTTAATAAGATGACAATTGATAATTTTCCTGTTATTTTCAGAACTTTTTAAGATAGCATTACATTTTCTTTAATAAAAATTACAATTAAATGATAATGATTTCTTTTATATAAGCTTAATGGTACTTTAAAGTGCATGTTTTGATATATTTATGAGAAAGCTCTTTTTTAAGACTTTCACAATAAAAATATTAAATACAAAATATTTTATTAACCAACAACATCAATAAATCACCCTTTTTAAGAAAAGTCACAAATTCAACAAAGAAGCAATCTTTTATTTAGAAACATGTTTAAACAAGAAATAGGATTTTCAGCTAGTCTTTACAAAATCAAAAATTTCTCACACATAGGTCCAACAATTTTAATTAGCGTGACCCAAAAAGCAAATAGAATTTCACCTTTGATGGATGACGAACAGATGTTCAATACATTTCCAAGAAACCTTTAGGCAATTCGAATCCATTTCTTTACACCTCCTTGAATATAAGAAAATGCTCGAGGCAAGATGGATTGAAAATATGTTACAATGTCATCCACAGCAACAATGGGGTATAGAAACTTTCTGTTTCCTGCATTTAGCCATTTTTATTTTGCATTTAAAAGATCGTTGGTAGAATTTTTCTGAAAAAAAAAATATAAATAAAATTCTACAAAAGGATTCTCATCGGAAATAAAAAGTTTTCATATGGTATTTAAAAGGAAAATGTTATTGAATAAAATATTAAAAAATATATAATTTTAAATATAAAAATTATAATTAGTGAACTAAAACTAACGAAATAATCTTATACATACTATATTTATTTCAAAGTATACAAATAGAATGAACTTACATCTTTATTTATATTAAGTAAGATGTATTTCAAAGATCAAGATGAAACAAAGAAGCAACTATACAATTTAATAAATGAAGCATAAAAACCTATGAATAAATAATGCACATTTTCAATATTAATTATGTTCACTCTAACACATTATTTATACTAAGCTAATAATATTTTTATTTATACAATAAGGTATCAATTTTTGTTTATCACTCAACTGTCATTTTTGCACATGAAGACTTATTACAGAAACATCCATGTCAAGGTAGAATTCGATTTCACAAACTGTTAAATCAAAGACCAGAGTTCTAAGCATTAGGCTATCATATAAAATAGGAATCAAGAATGTATTCAATCTATGCTTACATATAGAAATATATTTCTTAAAAATACATTCAGTTAAATGGGGGCATATTTCTCAATCTACTAAATCTCTTTTTCATTTTTTTTATTAAGAGCTTTGTTCTCTTTTTAACAAATTTTATATTTTTATTTACTCAACTTTGTAAGTTGGTGAATTTAACTATTTTTTCTTACTTTGATGTATGATTTTCTTTAATTATATTTTGCTTTCATTAAATTAAACATTTATAACTTGCATATCTTTTAAAATCACAACAATTCTTCGATATTTTAAATATTGGCTAATTTTCTTGCATTTCTTGGTATTTACTATCACTTATACGCATAAGGACTTTACCGCTAAATAAAATTATTTATGCATATTTACATAATCACATTTAAAATTATACCAAATAATTGCAGCAGCTTTAATGGAAATTATTTCACGAAAGTTTTAAATCTAGTAAGTGATACAGAGAAATATAAATAGAAATATTTTCTTTTAGTTTGAGATTAGAATTTAATGTGTTCTGTTTTTTAAATAAAGAAACATGAGCTTTTGTATACTGTGTCAAAAAATGCAAGCATCATTTATAGAATGATAGTATTAATGGGGCAAAAAAATATCGGAATAATATTAAATTGAAACCTGCATTCAATTCTTTTACTATATACTCTGAATAAAATTTTTCTGAAAACCTTAAAGCACATTTTGCGATTAATCTTTAAATAAATACATTGGATTTAAAAACGAATTAGCAAATAAATTTCTTCATACATTTATTTGAATGCAAAATATGATAAGTGAATGCAAGTGAAGTAAGATATTAAAAACCATAAAAAAATGTGGAAAAAATTCAGTTTACGAAAATACTCATTATTAAATAAACTCTAATATTGTAGAAAAATTAATTCATATTTAAGTATCGTAAAACAATTCATAATCTAATTAGTTAACTTTAAGTGCAATTTTTACGTTTTCTTATAGTTTTCCTGTTGTTTACAAAATAGCTTACACGTTCCACTCCCTATAGGGCTCTGGATATTTGTTGTGCTTAAGCATTTTGTTTAAATAGTATTGTCCATAGTTGAATTAATCTTCGTTTGTCCAAATTGACCTCTATGAGTGACAAACTAAATTATTCAAAAAAGATACGAAATTTAAAACATCAAATATTATTTTAAATAAAAAGTAAAAATAAGTAAATAATAAAGAAATATATAAATTTAACTTATCTTAAATACTTGAGTTGAAAGCATAAATTATAAATTTAATATAATAGGGATTTTACAATCATAACTGTAATTTAAAAAAACTATTAAATATTCTTCAATTGTCCAAATATATCATTAAACAATATTAATTTGTATTACGAATAATTTTCTTGTAAGTGAAATGACATTATTTTAATAATTTATTACTTTTCTTCTTTTATTAAATGAAACATATATAGAAACTAAAGGGAATTGTTATCATTTGGAGAATATTTAATCTCAGAGCCATCATAAAAACATTTGTAATCGTAGAAAAATAATATATAATATATCATTTATTTACCTTAAAATAACGCTAACGAATCTCCCAAAAATAAGACTCTATATTTATATTCTGTAAATGAATGTAAATTTTAAATTTTATAACTTATCCTAACATTAATATAGGAAAAAATAAATACTAATTTTTAATTAGTTAATTAAATAATTAAGCAAAATCTTAAGAAAAGTTGTTAAGTTTATTTATTCTTCTCTTACTCTCAGTGCTATCTTGAATCATTTGAAACACTCAAAGCATTAAATATTTCTCTAAATGAATTTAATTCTCATATCATGAATGCAATAAATTTATCAATACTTCCTTATGGATGCTTTAGTAAGGTATACAAGTTCTCACTGTACATTTAAAATTTCTTGTATATTGTTCTTAAAACATGATTTAATGCGCATCTCACTTTTAATAAACAAACAAAATTTAAGTAAGTTATATTAAAAAAATATTTTTTACCCATAACAATAAAAAATATTTTTGTAGCATTGATTCTATATTTAAAAAGTTTATCAAGTTTCTTAGCCCTGATTGAAAACCTTTACAAACTAAATTTTCAAAAAAAAAAAAAATAAAAAAAAAATAAAAATAAAAATAAAAAATAAAATAAATTAAAAGATTTATATTATGTGCTTACTTCATTAATTTTATTTATATATATGTCAATTATAACATATGCATGTTTAGATTTCGTTTTATTTTCTTGCATTATTAACTAATTTCTTTGAAATACAATTTTTATTTTATTTTCAATTTTAAAATTGCACATGGTACAAATGATAATAATATGATATCCGTTTACTATTGAGATTAATTAGGTGCTTCTGACTATCTTCATAAACTAATGTTGACTATATACTTTGAATCCAAGTAGGTTAAATTACTCTAAGAAAATAACATGTTTTCGGTAAACTAAATTTTTTGGTTAAAATTTAACTTACACTTCTCTGATGTTACCTTTTTGTTTAATTATTAATTTAAATATTATAAATTAAATGCTGAAAAGTCGAAAATATAATTTGAAATAAATTTCTTATGAGTTTCATGGAAAAGTCTAGCATAAATCCTATGTTTGGTAATTTCAAAATTGTTGTCCCCCTATTTCTTAAAAGGAAAGAGTACAGAAGCACATCATCTCTCATTATTCATAGTACAATGAGGTAAGTGTTCAGGTGTGACCGTACCCAGGAATGTCTCTTGACCAATAGTGGCATCCAATAGTGATATAATAGTTTACCATTTCAATAGAAGAATGACGTGTTATCTTGTCATTTGCTTAGCCATCCAAGGGAAGGAGGGTTCAACATTGGTAAAACTATATAAGTGCAACAGATTTTTGCACAACTTAATTCTTGCCTCAACCCCTCAATCTTAGTACAACAGTTCTCCTTGATTCAAACTTCATTCCCATAAGTTTTTGTCCGACGATAGAGATAGCAGTGGTGAAGTCTACGAATTCAAGACAAATTAATTTTGTGGAGTATTTTCAGTCATGGGTAATACAGAATCTTCAACAGAAAAGTAAGTAATTTTTTTTAATATCTTTTTTGAACAATGTTATTTTCATGATTTAAATTTTTTATTAGTTAAATAAATAACTATTTTTAAATTTTTTGATAATATTAATTTTTAGGTGATATGCTTTTGAAATAATATATTCATGATACATATTAAATAAAAAATAAGTTTGATTTTATTTAAATAATGAATTTTCAAAAGATTTTTCGTTATTTGATAGATTTCATCGTTATATAATAACAATGTATAAGGAATACATAATGTTTTCTTTTTATTACGTAGTATTTGTATTGGGTTCTCCTGCAAATTAAATATAATATTTATTGCATATGAAGGCTGGTAGTAAATGAGTTAAAAAAATTTAAGTATTTGAAAACAAATATATTTTGAATTAAATCTACAAATTTTTATAAAATGGTAAAAAAAATGTTAAAGAGCTTGCATTATTATATCCTGAATATTGATGATAAATTTTAAATTATTTAATTCTAATATTTCTACGATAAATTAGTAGATTTTAAAACCACTGTATAATTCTAATTCAAGCAATAAAAATATATATTACTATTGCATCAAAACATATGCAAATAAATTTTAAAATATTTATGAAAATGATTTTGTATTTTATTTGAAATGGAATGCGAGTGTGATAGTTCCATTATTACATTTATACAAACGAACATAATTACTGAAACATTTATTTTAAAATTCTATAGCTGACATTTTTTATTTAGCTTGATATTTTTTTAGAATAAATGAAATAGATTTGTAATAAGAAATTTAAATTAAAGTTAAAAAAATTTTTTTTCGTATCAAAAATTTTTTCAATTAAGTAAAATTTAATAGATTTTTCAAAATCATAAAAATTATGATTTTATTGTGACTTCTAATGTTAATTATTTGGAATGGAAGACTATTTTTTAATCTGTCGTTATTTAAATTTGGTTAAATTGAAATTATCTACTGTCATCGAAAAAAGTATTTTAATTTAAAATTGTTTTTATCATTTAATGCGGAACAAGGCTTATTCTAAAATTACAGTTTCATTAGAATTTATTTAAAAATGTATATTTTGCTATTCACTCATTTTTACTTACTTATTACTTGTGTCTAGAAATAATTGAGTAGTTATTGAATAAAATCAATAAATACGCATTTATTTTAATCCCTAAATTTTTTCTTTTATTTCTACATTTATTAGCACAATTTTTTCTGGTTTTAAATTGCTATATCAATATTTAAAATAATAAACTACATTATTTTATACATTAAATATTAGTAAAAACTTATCTTTCATCATATTTCACTTCTTTATTTTTCTTTCCAACAAGAAATATAATTAATGATTTGAAGAATACATAGTTGATGATATTATTCACTCTCAAAATTATATACTTATTGATTCAGCCATTAACACTCATTGAAATTAAATAACACTTATCGTAATAAAGCATAAATACTTTATGTTACTAAAATGGACTAAAATTGGACTAAAAGTGACTGAAATTGGAGTAAAGATTATTAAAAATAGAGACTATAACACATTAATTCTCAAATGAATATTTAAATTTTAGCAACAGTTTAATATTATGATGTTTACTTCAAATCCAGTACTCATTTCATATTCGTATTAAACTGTTATCTCAGAAAACACATTATGTTATAGGAAATTTATAAGACTATTCAGATGAAAATTCATCAGCATTTTTTTATTTTCATGCACATAAGGATACATATGTAATATATATATATATGTATATATATATATATATATATAGTTTTAAACTTAGTCCTATTTCAACTAACTTGTACTGCATATGTTCCACACGTGATGCAAAAATTAAATACCTATAAATAATTTAAAATTTCAAAAATATATTAAAATACCTGAAAATAAATAATTTATTTCTCTTGAAATAATCTTAAAACTTCAATGGCATTATTAAATTTTTCTTTGTTATTCGTTCTTTCTGGCACGCTAAGCGACTTTCTTATAAATATCAAGTATTTTTCCTAGTGTAACTTCCTTAGAGTTTCATTCGCGTTGTTAGTGTAAGGAATTTGGCTAAAAAGCTTTAGATTTATCTCTATATGTTTCTATTTAAAATCTTTGAAACTACATAGAGTCAAAGGAATAGTAAAAAGATGTTGTCAAGCATTTCCATGATCCTTACATAAGTTGCATCAGAAAGGAGCTTTCTTCTGCTATAGCCCATATCACGAATCATAAAGGAAGAATCCCAAAATACTAATAATGATTTTCTATCCAGATAGACGTGCAAGCAGAAATCAAAGGTGCATCAACACGTTGTTTATAAGTGGCAGTAATTGGTTATATCATGGTAATTTAAATTCATATGCTTCAACATAAGAATTTTATTTAAATGAAAAAATTTCTCAAACATTACAAACAATCATTAAAACAAATTAGTAGAAAAAATTTTAAAATTGCTTAAGCTCCATTAAGTTGTATACAAATTCTTACAAGTAATTAGTTTTTGCTTACATTTTTAAATTTAAATTAAGTATAAAAGAGAGAAATAAATCCAACTATATTCAAATCTAATAACGTTTTATAACTTACGTGCAATAGCGTATTATTTACTGAACTAACCAAAGAGGGCCAAATCAGACAAGTTTTACTTCTCATTCTGCAGATATTTTAATATATGCTAATTTTCTAAAATTGAAAATTTACAAAACTACTTTATTTTATACAAGAGATATACTTTGTCCTCTTTTTGAATTCGTAGATTTTAAATTGAGAGGTTGAATACAGTTAACTGAATAGATTTTAAATTTTTTGTCTTATTTTCCATTTGTATGTGTGTGTGCTTCGATCATTATGTTGACGATGGCTGAAAATATTTGAAGATTAAAATTTATAGCTTGATTATATCTTCTTAAAATTTTTTTATCCTGTTTAAATTCTATTATCTCTTTAATCTTCTTTTTTGTATGCTCACAATGGGTTCTAATATTTCTTTAAAACTATTTTCCCATTTTTACTACATTTGGTATTGAAATTTATCTTTTGAAATTTTACATTCTAATATATTTCATGCCAGTGGGAACTATATTTTTTTATTGTAAGAGACTCAAATTAAAAAAATCTATTGACGTTATATCCTATAAATTAAGTAAGTCAAACTTAACTTTCTCCATGCACATTTATAGGAGAATATTATTTTGCACACGCACATGTGAGCGCTTAAATTTTTTTTTAAATAAAATTCATTAATTCTAATTAAAAACATCATCTTTTTACTAATCCTTATTTCTAAATCATACAATGTAATGAAAAATAGGATTTAATATAAAGTATGATTAAATATTTTTATGCTATTAATAAACAAAGATGAACAGACTACATATTTTAAATTAATAAATAATAATTTCAGCTTTTTGCTTACTTATATATATATCAACACATTTATTCATCGAAGATTAGATTTAATGTTTTGTTTTCCTACTAAATAAAAATAATGGTTATTAAAAAAAACAAATCAAACATTTTAATTGCACTGGATATAAATTAATATGCCAAAGAAAATTTAAATCAGTTTCTATAAAAGACAAACCGGAATCAAACTTTTCTATAAATTTATTCGGGTAAAGTTCATATTTTTGAAACTTATATAACTTCATTGAATTTAACAAGATTTGGTTTTTCTTACAGATGGATAATCGACTTGCCTATATCTAATAAAGAAATTTGTAATCATCAAATAACGGCTACAAAGAAGTATGTTTCACCTCAACGAAGAATCTACGATGCCTTTCGAGTTTTTCCTGATGAAGAGGAGATAAGTATGTTGATTTCACATATTTAATATAATAAGTATTCAAAATATAATAAATATTCTACTCTATAATAATTTATATAATAAATATTTTAATTTATAATAATTTTATA
>JAPDSC010107889.1:0-16743 GCA_026290005.1 Latrodectus geometricus
CTCATTTTATACTATATTTGTCCTAAGATTAAGAAACTTAATAAATCTCAGATAACAGCGGTGATTTCAACTGGAAACTTTGATATGAAAAGTGATAACATAAGGAGAATTCGAGATCACCTTTACTTTCGACGAAATAAAAAGAAAACTTTATATAGAAATGTCAAGTGTTTTTAAGAAAACGCGGGAACATCACAATATTTACTTGATTAGATAAGCAGGTAGTAGCATCAGAAGCAAAGTATCCATAATGAAATGACAGTTTTTGAATGACTCAGAATTGAGATTGCTTAAAGATCTGTTCCATGTTGTTTGACTTACGAATATATGTCAGCAAAATGCTTCCGATTTTAATTATTTGTATTTGATAAATTTATTTATTGACTTTTCGTGTATGGCTAGAGCAATTATCCTCAATTTATCCATCTTAAGTACTCAGATTTGTCACATGGCAAATATTTATGTAAATAATAAATACAAATTTTTTAAATTAAAAATATTCTGAATCTGTTGAGTATAACCTTGCTATGTGCGATTTGTCACGTGGCATATATATTAATATAAATAAGAAATACAAATTTATTAAATAAAAAATATGCTGAATCTGTTGAATAAAATTAATAATTTTATTCACTAAATTGTTTGAAAAGGATAATTAATACAAAATATTTTGTATAAAAATACAAAAAGAAATATACTTTTTAATTTTAAGGAGTTTAGTATCAATAAAATCCCCATTCGATTCCGAGGGAAAGACAATTAATTTTAAATGATTAGAATGCCTACACATTAACTATGATTTGACTTCATTTTATATGACTGATAGTCTTATAAAATTAATATAATTAAATACTTTTACGTTTTTATGCATTATTTCTGAGATATGACAGTTAGTGCATAAAACCGTATGTAAAAACCTTAAGCAACTCTACGTATTATTTAAATATATACATGCATATATACATGTAACTTTACATTCCTATATTATTTATAATTATACATCATTTCTGTAAATAATTAGAAATGTATATTAAATAATTAATTTTAAATGAACAGATCATCAACTTCTGAAAGAACTCCTTTTATTTCCAGAACGATATTCAGTTGTCAAACATGTTATAAAAGAAGCTTTTATCTCATCTCTCTCTGATATTTCAAATGCGAATACTCTCGTGTATAAAGTGCATTCTTGATGGGATGAAATTATTATTTTAAAACAACATAATATTGTTTCATTAAGTACTCATATCTTTCCTCGATAGATTTGTTTGAATAGACGTACAAAAATTATGTTACAGATAGAATGACAAAGAAGAAGAATTTTAAGACGGTTAAGAGATAAATTGTTTGTAACTGACTGAAATGAAATACTCAGCTTTTTGCCAATTTAGAACTTAAAAAAAACTTTCACTTCCAATTTCAAGAACTTAATCAGGATTAAAATTTTGCCATACTTTATGGATTTATATATCAGCTATATGAAATGCAAAACGATTACTTATTTAGTTATCGTTTTGAACTTGATATAGCCAAGCTTAGATTTGGAACTTAATATTTAGTTATTCAAAAAAGAGTTCTCTTATAACCAAATTAAATTTATGAACACTTGTGAACAAAAAAAATCCAGTAATATATACCTAATTATAAAAAATTTTTGAGTCGAATAATTTATGAATCAGAAATGTGCTATAACAATGCTGTAAAAATAAACATAAAAATACCTTGAATGACTCACATATAATTTTTCAAATGTAACTTAATTTAATTTTTCTGTCAGTAAATTTAAATTTAAATACGATATTTGAATGAAAAGTCAAATAAAATGCAAATATGTATGTGATACTAATGTATGGTATTGGCTACTTTTTATGTAGCTCTAATAAATGTTATAAAGAAAAAGTCCATTATTTTAAAAGATAATACGTTTAGATGTTGACAAATGTAGTCATTTTTCTTTAATATGGGTTCGATTCATGTATTAACAATTACAGCCATTTTACTTTAATTTATTAATTTTTTTACATCATTCTACTGTATATAAAACAGATATTTGAATTCTACTGAATAAACTATCACTAAATTTATATTTTATAAAAATGTTTAATTACTCAATACAATATTTCTCAAAATTATGGCAAAAATTTGAACTCTCTGTCTTTAGATTCGTATTAATCTGAAATAAAAGCGTATTAATAGCGTATTAATCTGAAATAAAAATTGTTGAATTGTTGTAAAACTGAAGCTTTTTTCAAAGGGGAAAACTATATCGGAGTAGACTGATCTTATATTATATCAGTCTCTAATTTTATTCAGAATAATTCATAAGGTTTGTGGCTGAATTACTGATTTCTTTATAAAATTTTATTCATTATCATTGAAGCATAACAATTTTAAATGAAGTATAAAATATTTATTTTAAACTCTAAGTGGCCAGATGTATTTCTCCATTTTTAACAAAGGGAAGAAATTTAAGTTGGTATTTTTATAATCTCATGCCTTTTTTGTTAATATTTGATATTTTCTAATTGGTTTAATTCATTCAATACTATATGTGTAGATTGCAAATTCTTGATAAAATTTCTGTGAAATATATTTTATCAGATGATATTGAATTAAATACATTCATGATTTAACAATTAATATTTGATCTGATGATATAAAATTCTTTATTTATGAATGAAAATCTTTGCTATGAAAATTTATAACAAACGTTTTCGCTTAAAGAAATATGATCTGTTTGTACTTTAATCAATGCAGTTATTTTCCAAATAATATAGAATTTCACAAAATATACAGGTTTAAAAAAATGGAGGGTTTTCATCTATAATCAAAATTGTCTTTAATTCTTTTATTAAATCTATAAAAAGAAAGTATGAAACATTTTTATAAAACTTATTAAACTTAAAAACGTTAAAGGAAATTTCTTTAATCTTATGAATTTTAAAATATTTTTCAGTGTTTTCTGTTTTTTGATTTTCCCATTTGAAAGATAAGATTTGCAAACATTAAATTTTATTTGCAATGGAAATATTGTATTGACATTAAACAAAACTGTTTATTGAAAATATAAATCAGAAATATTAATAGATATCAAACATGAGACTTTTAGACTCATAATCTCTTTATAAAGTTTTCATTTACAGAATTTAGCAACAGGTTAATAATTTAATAAATTTTCAAATATCTTTGCATAAAACATAATATTCAAATAAGTGTTTTTGTAATATATTAATAATCGATACCAGAGTACATATAAAAAATAGTTCAAATAAACCATTTTTTTAAATATACTTTGGATAATAAACTCGTATATTATATTCCTCCCTGTCGATATAATATAAAATAATGTGTATAGTATAATGCAAGATTAAATACATTATAATAAATTACAATGTACAATATTTCACTCAGTATTTTGTTGCGTAAAGCTGAACTGATTATTTTACGAAAAATCTAATTGAAATTTTGAAAATATTTTTAATGAAAGGTTGGTCCAGCTAAAATTTTTCCTGAAACAAAAATCTAATTAATATCAATACATTAACAAGGCCAAAATTTTTTTCACAAATAATATAAGTAAAGTTGTATTTTGGTTAAAATTATGCTTTGTTTTGTGTTATCCACATTTTGAACGATGACTTCGTGTTAAAAATTTCTTTCCTTAATTTTAAATAAAACTTATCGTAATCCTTGTCAAAAAACAGTGCTAGTTATTTTCCACAATACAAACTTAAATTAATAAAGTTTCAAGCAGTGTTTATTTTAAATTCAGTTCTTTTTATTTTGTGGCAGGTAAAATTTTACAAATATCTGCCTGGTATTATGGAATAGTTACTGACTAATGCATCACACAGAGATTTACTGCAATGTAAATTTAGCAGTTTAGAGTTTGCGTTCTCTGGTACTCAGTAGTACTTGATAGTATCACTCGGGCCCGTATTCCATGAAAGGTTCTTTAAAATAAAAAGTATTTGTTTCATTTAAAACCACTGAAAACAAATAGAGATGGATGTTGATTTTCTGCTTTTTAATGTTATGTTTAGCATGTTAGGTCAAAATAATCCATTATCTGTTAAAAGTTCTTTTAAAGACGACATATGATAAAAGTTAAAACGCCTTCTTTACGCCAAAGTTTAACATTTTTTTCAGTTTAGTCTCAGTTTAACATTTTTCTATATAAAGAATGTTCTGCAGTATAAAGAATCTAATAAGGCACACAATTATATTTCGCATCAATGGACACTGACCATTTGTGAACTTCTTTACATCAAATGTGTTGATACACTAAAAAAACAGATTTGTTCATTTAAATAAACTTGTATTTTAATGAGTTTACAAGAATTTAGAGTACTGGATAATATAAACAAAGTAAAATAAATGAAGGTATTCTATTATCTTACTTTTCGAGACTATCGATATTTAATTTCAAAGTTCAGCTTCAATCAACTTTAAAATTTATTACTATTTTAAATGTAAATATTTTTTAATCCAGTATTTATTTTAGAACTACATAATGGACATCCACATAAAGATATTATAAGGTAAAAACTTTTAAGGGACTAATATGATGAAGGTAAGGACTTGCTTCATATATTCTATGAAAACTTTATGTTCAATCAACACGTGACATTAATTGAGACGTATACATATGATACCAGGAGCAAAACTAGAAAACGTAAACAAAACTATCTATTCTTCAATATTCTACAGAAAAATTAAACTTCACTCTCCGAAGTATGCACTATTAATTAGAAGAATTTCATATTCTAATTATTTAGAAATCATTAAAAACATGGGCCTATTCACATTCTTTGCTCATACCCAGAAAATAGCAAACACAAACAAATACATGATAATGATTATTAAAAATAATGAGAATAATAATTAAAACTGCAATTTTAATATGAAAATTATTTACTATATTTTCCAGTAAAATAATAAAAACCTTCTCATTATTTTAACTGCAGAATAAACAATTATGTACAAGAAATATTTCAATGTGTAAGTGGTTTGGTTTATTTGTCACTGTATCATCATCTCAAGTAAAAAACGTATTATTCGATCAGAACTACATGTATGTAAATATTTTTAGCGGCATGAAATTCAAGTGCCACAAAACATTTATAAATAATAATATAAATTTTGTGCCGCAAAAACATTCACATATAAATTGAGAATAGAATTAAAAAACTTTAAAATTGAAAATCACGTTGCTAAACAATCAGTTACACGCTTATTAAGGAGTCAGAGCGAGTTAAAATTTTGATAATTATGTTTTTTTTGTACTTTTGTCTGTTAGCTACAAAATAACCGATTAGAGTTCAAATGCATAAATGCATTGTTGAATAAAAAATATAATATTTTAAGCTTAATATTTGTCGAGAAAATTATTATTATGTTTTAGTTTCAGGTATTTTCGTTTTCTTTTTTTAAATACCTCATGGTTGTCGGTGTAGTTTTAAACGATATAAAAATTTCATTAATTTGACTTGCTGGACTTTTTGATAAAAACATTTTTTAAACAAGATTAAAAAGTAAGCATGCAGTAGCAAAAAATAATAAAAGCTTATAATAATAATTAATTTACTTAATATTTATATTTATTGAATTTTTTAATTGTTTTAAAACTACTCATTTATTTTTTAATTTTATAATTTCAATTACTTACTTTATTCCAGTTTTAAATGAACTCGAGAATTTAGAAAATATGAGATCAATATAATATTTATTACTACTAAAAATGTGTTAACCTAAAATAATTCTTATTGCACTATCAAATAAAAGAACCTCTATAATGGCAGGGCTAAATCTGAATAAAATTGCTTTATTTCTCTAAATTTTACTAAAAATGTTGTTTAGATAAAGACTGTAGACTAACATCAAGTTTAATAATATCTATATATTGTGAAATATATATATTTACAAAATTATCATGCAATACAAAAAAAAAGTTTAAATGAAAAATATCCAAATTATATTGAAATTTGATATTAGATTTTTATGAATGTTCATTATTAAACTTTTTGATAAAGAATAATCTAAATTTTCATGAAATTTAATATTTTAATAAGAAGAATGTGGTTAACCGCTTTTCAACTGAAAAGGGAATTTGCACTAAAAAAATATCTTTGTAAATATTATTCAAAATGTAAAATTATCAGACTCCCGTTTACACAATAACAAACAGTTTATGGTTTATGTAATTTTAACTATGCCTATTATTAATATCATATTGTATATATATAAATATATTATTGCATTCATTCTCTATATTAAAAAGGAAAAATTGTTAAAAAATTTATTTTGATATGAATTTTTTTGTAATTTTTTTTTAAACTTTATAAACATCATGATTAAATTTTAGAACTTTTTAAGAAGCATAAATTGGAAAATGAACAATACCCCTATCGAAAGAAATCTCTAAGCAATACAAATTTAATTTTTTATCAGTGAATTAGATTAAAATAAATTTAAGTTATTTCTAGAGCAAAACGTAAATTCCAGAATTAATGTAATGAATCTTTCTTCATGAGTTTCTCTACCCTTAGAATATTTTAAATAATGCCTTATAAGAGATTTTAAGAAAATTTTAAGATATCTAAATTAACAAGCTGCTAAGCGTAAAAATATTGATATTTTTTAATTTTTTTAAATCCAAAATTAGGCCTGAATAATAGTTTAAATTTATCAATTTTAAATTGTTTTCAAATGGATTCCTGTATTTACAAAAAGCGAACGTTTCAAGGTCCTCTCAATTTCTTTTTCACGTATTGATATAATAATCTCGTCGTTTTACCACAAGAATAAGATTATTAAAAAAATTAAATAATATTTTTCTGCTATTAATAATTTTTTTTTGTTTAAAAAGTAATATCTAATCAAGCCTTTAAGAAATAAAGAATCTTACCACTTTCTTACTGCGAAAAAGAACCGTTCTAAGAGCAGAGTTGCCACAAGCAGGTAAAAATGCAACAGGTGATTCCGGAGAAGTTGTGGGGTCTGAACAGAAGGGGGTGAAAACCTTCTGTATTTGAGTGCCGGGGATTTTACTGAAATAGGGCGGTGACAAAAAGACGGATTGCATACGCATGCGTTGTGATAGATAGAACAACGATAGGATGGAAATTCCCCCCTTCACGTCTCCCTCAATCCCCTTAAATAATATTCACTTAAATAAAATAGCTTTTTTAAACAAAAGGGGAAAAAGGTCAAAAGTGACGCAGTGAGAAATTTTACACAATTAAGGAATGGCATCATAAGTTAATTAATATCTACAGATTAAGTCTAAAAATATTTCGTAGATTTTAAAATTCTTTTAATTTAAATCCATTTCGATGAAGTGAAAAAAACTGACGGATTTTTTAATGTAAAATAAACTGAAAAACAAATTGAAATTATAGTTACGATTTATATAACGGAATACACACAAATACTAATCAAGTTAAAAGTGGCAATAACACATTTCAAATTATTCATTACCATTTGAAATTGATAACCATGCTCCATTAATGCACAAATTAAGATGCTAATTTGTAAAAATTTAAACTATTTTACTATTATAAAGCTTATTAATGTTATTAGCAATAAAACATTAAAGTCAAACACTGATCCTAACATTATACAGCCATGATATTAATATCCAAACATTAAGGCAAACATATTAAACAATTTCAAATGTTGACTTCCGAAACTATTTTTGTTTTCGATTTCTTCTGCTTTATTTTTATCTTAGTATAACATGCCTATCTTTATATTTACTCAATTTCATTATGATTAATTGACGGTCTTAAATGTAATAATCTTTTTAAACGTTGTTTACTTTTCTTTATTTGTTTCTTATTTTATTTTTAATTTGAGATTGTTTGTTTTATACTTCCTAAAAGTTTTAAGGTAAGCATCAGATAGCATTACAAATTATCTAAATTTCCCTAAAATTTACCATTAATAAAATTTTCTAAATATTTTTAGTTTGCATTAATTTACCAATAAAAAAAATGCCTATGTTTTTCAAGAAGTGAACAGCTAATCATAGCCCATCACTGAGTATTTGTTATGATATATTGTGGAAGTCAACACGAAAACTCTCGAAAATATGAATTACGTTTCTGGTATCAAAAACACAACTTATGTTTCTCGCATATTAGATTTGATAGCATGACACATAAATTTTTGAATTTTTGAGCATGCAGATTTGATTGTATGTTTTCTCATTTCTTGCCAAAAAAGAAAACTGTAAAAAGACAGCTAGAGAAGAAAAATCACCATAGAATGCCAATTCAATAAAGCTCCAGAACACTATAAAAATGTAACTGTCTTAGTATCAAAATACAATCGATGAAGATAACGATTTACTCTATTTTCTTAAAATAAGTGTGATAATAAAGGCAGGGGATTCTGCAAACTATCCTGTATAGTTTCTTATACAACTGTAACATATTCTCGATGATGTCGGAAGATTGCTTCTCAAATTAATCAATTAGAAGCAAATACAAGGCGACTTTATTAAGGAAAACATGATTCGTGAAACAATGAAGCCAAATTGTATAGTTCTCTTTGAGAAGACTTGATAATCATCAACAAATAAAGAAACATTTTTGGCAAACCATGAGTGATTCAACATGTCAATCACAGAACCAAACCCAAATTGCTGCGAACCACTATAAAATAACTTGTTTAGGCATAAATTTTAGCAAATTTTGCAGCTTCTCTAGTTGAAAGATAACAAAATACACGCATATTTCTGCAGAAAAGAAGATATAAAAATGTTAACTATAAAATATCTACTATTTTATAAGTAAAATTCTTTTTGGCAGTTTTTAGATAATATACTAGTTTACATGAAATTTTAGAAAAATTTCGATGCAGAATGTAATTTAAAATCTACATTTTTAACATAAATACTTGTGATTTTATAATATTATAAATAAAATATAATTTCTTCTGGTTCCACTCCTTACACACAAATTCGGCGAAACATTTATCCATTCTTATTCAAAGAAGATTTTGAAAAATGAAATATAATTAAATAATAGTTTGAATTTTTACCTTTCACTTCAAGTAAAATAAAAACAGTTTTTTAATTGAATTTGTTTATATTTTCCAATGAATCAAACTTAAAAGAAAAGCTGCATTGCATGTTACAGAAGTTTGGTATCAGATAAAACTATGCGTCTTTGATGAGTTTACATTTACTTTCTACTCTTATTTAAACTAATTCTTTGGATCGTTTTTAGGGAAAAGTCAAATGAAACTCTGTTAAATATTCATTAACATTTTATATTCAGTAAGTTAAAAATATATTAAGAAGCAAATAAATATTTGCGTATAAAAGTTGAAAAGAACAGGAAATGAGAAATATATAAAACTGTTTTATTCGTAATTAATACAAATAATCATAATTTTTTTTAACGATTTATGAAATAAAAGCTTCTGACACATAATCTTTGAAGAGTAAAACATATTAAGGAAAAATATATTCAATTCGACAATTGACAAAAACCAATTCGAAATTCTTATTATATTATTCGAAAAACCATTATTTTTGTTTCTTTCTTTGTAATCTTTTATTTATTTAGTAGTCAAGACATTCAAACAAAAAGCAATCACCCTTAATCAATAATATTACCTAAAATTATTACATAATTTCAAAATTGAAAAGCGGAAAACTACAACGTATTACTAACGGCGTAATGACAATTTACACTTTTTTACTTTTAGAATCTTCCAGAAATGAATTCATTGAGCTCATAGGATAAATATAACCTTTTCAGTTTTCTTGATTTCATTTTACTTTAGAGAAAAATTACCGATATAATGTGTCAGTAATTAATGGATATGCTGTGAACCGAGATAACTCATCGGCATCTGAATATACTTATATATTTTAACAGTAAAATTGAAACCATGGTACCATATGTATTGATTCTTTGAGTGCACTCGTGTTAAAAATGTGTAGAATCATTATTTATATAAATGTTTCATTTATTTTTAATAACAAAAAATATTTGAGTACGGTATATCTAGTATAAATATGGTGGTACAATATATTCTATAAATCCTGGCTTCTCATCAAAATGGCACATGTATTTATTGACAACAGTCTGAAGTAAAAACATTTAGTAAATTCTCATTAAATAAATTAAATTATTTAGCTGCAATATAAGTCTTCCAGAGAAATAAATAACAAAAATAAGTTTTATTTCAACTATTCCTTGATTCCTAATTATATATGTAACTCACTTGTGAAAATAATAATTTAGAAAACACTTTATAATAGCATGGAAAAAATAATGCTAATATAATTTATACTGTGCAAAACGTCTTTATCACGTAACTTTAATGAAATCAGTTATAATATGTATACATAAAAATTTAAAGGAAATAATTCCTATTTAAATTGCAGCAGAAAGTGAGGAAAGAATTGAGAACCATTAAAACTTAGTGAATTAAGTATAATTGCATAAAATTGGTAAAGAGTTGTGAACTGATTAAGATTGAATAAAATTTGTAACTTACTGCTCTATAAATAAAAATTAATGTGTTCATATCATTAAAGGAATATTAAAAAATAAATTCTAGAGGTTTTTTGAGATTATTTCTTAATTCTCGTTCGTTATTATTTTCGTGAAACTTATTAAACCGAAAATTGTTCATTACAGTACGATATACGCAATGAGATTTTTAAAAATTAGACAAATTATAACGAATATTTGAATTCTTGATTAATTCAAAGATTATATCAATCTATCAATCTACCTATATATATATATATATACACTGTGTTATTTTTTTACGTTCATTAAGTGTTATGAATTAACAGCTGATGAACTTAAACTAATTTTTATTAAAATTTTTTTATGAATAAAGTAATTCTTAAAGTTTATCAGCTGTTAGGATATGAAAATAAGATAAAATTAATGCTTCTATTCACTAATTTTTTTTTTTTTATTTTATTTTTTTTTTTAATTTTTTTTACGCACAAGTACTTTTAGTCTCACCCATAGATTTACGATAGAGTTAAAATTTGGATTATTTCCAATCAATTGCAGAAGAGAAATATGATTATCTTAAGACCTGTTTTTGCATATGTGTATCACATGGCAAAGAGTTGAATACTGCTGAAATCTAGATGTTCGACTGTCTTGAAAAAGATTATGAGTGGAAGATTTGAATTTCAGTATTTTTCATGTATCTTCAGATATTTAAAATTATTGATCAAATTTTCTGGCTATACTTTTGGATACTATGAAAACTCATATTACGACAGTAAATGGATAATTCTATGTACATGTAATGCAAACAGGATGAATATCTGCATCACTTCTTCATTTTATGCATATTAGACCATCTCAAACAAATAGGAAAAATGTGGTCTCATTACTTTAAATACTCCACCTTATTGCTGCATTGTCTGGTAAAGATGAGTTTTGTCTACTAGCCTTCTTCATAGAATTTTAGCTTTTAGACCAAGTTCCCCCAATCTGCATCGAACAATCATCGCACTAACTTTTATCCTAAATTGCAACACTTCTTTTTGTACATTCAAAGATGATTTTGAATATACAAGAAAATATGCTTAAATCTTTCAATTTTTCAATCATCTGATGATTTTGTACACACTTTCTTGCCTACACCAGTTTTGTTTTATAATTATTGAATCTCCTTATATTTTAAGTATTTAAAAATGCTACTTCCTGCTAAGTTTCCGTTAATTTCTTTGCTAATTCCTAATAATTCCACTGTTAATTATGTAATATTATTTTAAATTCCTTCCTGGATGACTAATCAACCCTAAGGTGTTTTTATAATTTTATTGATCCTTTCAAGTTTATTAAATGTGAAAGGGCATAATAATATATAAGCAATTTATCACAGCAATCACTTAAAACAGTTATGTAACTTAAATTAGCATGTTATTTTTTGAACTCTAATAAATGATATCAAAAATTGAAACCTACTGTAATTTAACTGGTTCATTGTCAAAATAGATTTATATTTGATACCAACTTATAGGTTCTCTAAGCATTTAAGTTCATTAATTACAATCAAATGAAGGAAAAATGCCTTATACATAAAGTAAGTTCTGCATCTTTTAACTTATTATTTGACTGCAATTTTAGATACAAGATTGGAAACACACAAGAACAAAAATTTGGATTTCATTGAATTCTGAAATGATTTATCTTCCCAGTGTATCATAATTTATGGTAATATTCCAAAAAATATTATAAGCATGAACTCCCAAAAGCAAATTTTTTTTACAATTTTAGAGTTGTCGGGAATATATAATTTGGGTATTTTGTTTATTTAGAATCTTTATACAAATTAATTAAAAACGCTTTTCTCTTTTACCCTATTCCTCTGATCAGAAGAGATAATAACCATAAGTTTTTTTAGTTTAGTTTAAGTAAATAAGTTTTTTAGTTTATGATAAGTTTTCTAGTCGAATCTTTTTCTCAAAAATATTTTTCCACAATTTTCATGTTCTAATTTTTTTCAATTATTTATTCTTCATTCACTTCAATATTATCCTTGGAATATAAAATTATTTATCTTATTACTAATCAATGTTTTCTCATTTTTAAGAATCTTTTTGAATTGTACTTATTTATTGGCCTAATATTTTTATTTACATTGCTTGAAATTTTTCTGTTAAAATTTAAATTTTTAATTATTTAATTTAATTTTCATTTTAAATTTATATACATGCCATACTTTTTTTTAATTTTTTTTATCTAAAATTAAGACACTTATTTAAGTATTTTTAATTTCTATTGCTTTATTTCCTATTTTTTTAATATTATAATGAAAGTTTAATAAATGTCTAGAAAATCTTTCGATTAAGAAGATAAATTTCTTATTTTAAAATGGTATTTAACATAACTCCACTTACTTCTATAATTATACACGAAATATTGTAGAAAATTCATTTTTCTGAATAAATGTAACTGAGCGGAAATAATAAATACCATTGTTATTGATTGAATAGGGAACTAGCAAATTTAAATTCTAATAAAATAAGAGAAATGAGGAATTTTAGCGATCATAACAATTTATTATAGAGATTAAAAAAGAAAAGCCCACTTTAAAGAAAATGTATTTTAGGTATTTCGATTTTGCAATATCACCTGTGTGAGTGCAAGCATTGTATTTCCTTAGACGTTTGCCTCATTCTTTTCACTGTGGTACTTGAACTCAAAATCCGATAATAATAAAAAAATAATAATAATAATATATTCATGATCACGTAAGAAAAAGATAAGAGTTGTCAACAATGTAATTTCAAGGTCAAAACTAGAGGCGATTAGTAGTTTTTTAAGAAAGGTGTAGGCAATGAATAACTAAGGAGTCTTATAATACTTGAGAAACAAAACAAGAATTTATCTTCAAACTGAAATATAAGCGTGACCTTCAGCTACTCACAGGTTTCTTTTAACTTTCATCTGAAAAACATGTTTAATTTTCTCAAATTTTTATGTAACTGATTTCAAATTTAATAATATATATATACTTTTTTAAAAACATAAAATCTTACTTTTAAAGCACATTTTAGGACTAATTTTGTTGCTTTGTCTTAATTAAATTCATTGGGGCATGAACGTTGAAAATATTACCATAGTCTTTAATAAATATTTCTGATTATTTATTAAAGAATACTTATATTTATATTAAAGAGCATTATCCCTATCGCAGTTTTTATTTTATTTTATTTATTTTTTTTTAATGTTTGTTAACAATCTTAATTCTCTATTTAACATGTTTGTATATAAAGTAAAATATAAAATAATATTAATATATTTATTTTTTTTAGTTTCATTTGTTTCTTTTTTTGCGTTTTATTTGTAAATTTTCAATCAATTATTGTTAATTTGTTAATGAATGTTCATGATCAATGGAAATTCAATAAAATCACTTATTATTGTCCAAAATCCATAAAAAATATTTTTTTTCAGTATATTGTATTATTTTTTTCTGTTTTTTAGTATTTTATGCTTCATTTAATTTTATTCTAGTTTTTTTATATGTATATTTGCACAAAACCAGCTTATCATAATTAAAATAGAATACCAGCCTTTCCAACACTTTTCAATTGAATTTGCAATCTATAAACCAAAGAATATTATAGTAACATCGGTCTATAATTTCCAAATGAATTAAATGAAGCCAACCTGGAAAATATATTATGCTGACTTTTCAGACGAAATTGTGTGATAAATTGTATAACTTCTGTATATAAAAACATAATTATACTTATTTATGTGATAGTATTATATGTTATTACTTTCTAGCGTCATTTTCAAAAATCACAGCCAATTTCCAGCTAATGCTCCCTCAATCAGTTTCCACCATCTTGTCTTCACCTATGCTATGTTCTGCCATTTGTTAATAACAATGTACTTTAAACATTTACCTTATTTAGCACTTCCTCCGTAGTCTGCCTCTCCTCATTCTTTTAAAAAAGTTTATTTTAGAAAGTTATTTGTTTCTGCTAGGTTTTCACCTCCATAACATTTTAATTGAGAAACATTAATTACTTTTACTATGCTAGGTTCTCTAAAACATTGTAGTAAAATAGGATTATATCTTATTCACCAGTATCATTTTTTTTTTCTTAATACTCCAAAATTCTTTTTCAAAATTTTTCATTCAAAAATTCTTAATCGTTCTTCAATTAATCTTATTCATTGTCTAGTATTCACTGCCATGCAAAACTACAAGTCTGACTATGATCTTATATAGGTTAATTTATTTTCACTGTCTAGATATTTTGACTTAAATTGATTTCATAATCTAAAATAGCATCAAGTATCATCCTACATGTGTAAGTAAATGCCTCAAAAAGAAACTTTTTAATATATAATATCATTACATCTACGGTTGAAAGTATATTTTTAATATATTCTACTAGTTATAACTTACCATTTTAGAAAAATTAATTAACTACTAAGATCGCGACATATATCAGAAATAAATCAAAGATCGGGAAGTTATTAAAAAGCATAAAGGAAAAAAGAACACACCCGAAATTGCAAGTGTTCTTGGAAACACCCTTGTAAAATTCAATTCACAAAAATGCAGTGGCTATGAACTCACTAGGATCGACCATTTTTGTCATAAATTGTGTTGAATTTGAAAGACAGGTATAAAACTGCTTTTATGCGAGAATTCATTTGTATTTCAAAGTTTATTATTAGCTGTTACAAAATTACAAAAATGGAATTGTAGTTTAAATTGCCAGTTAGAGAGGAAACAGTTGAACAGAATGTATTCGAGTGATATTCAGTATCATCATATAACCAAACAGCACTCTGTACCTTCATGGTTTTTGGTCTTTTATATGATTAAAAATGTAAACTAATAAGATTCCACTTCAATGATCCCTTATGCTGTTATAGAAGAACCATATTCAGTCTGAAAACATGAAGTGGTGTTGTTAAGGTGTTTAGTGTTATAGTTCATCTTACTACTGAAAGTGTGTAAGCCTCTATTATACTGCCAAAAGATATTTTAACTATAGTTGCCATGTTCATAATCATATTGCAAACATTATGATTCTGTGGTGCCCATATTTAGTGGTACTATTAGTAAGACAAGTTTTTGAATTACGTCACCTAACTTGATTATTCGATCCCTCACGTCCAATTAAGAACATGCTTGTCTTATGACATTGTGACCAGGGAGTGCTAAATTCCTACATAATGCCCCTTTAAAAGCCAAGGACTAATGAATTCTTACATGTAAGACTCTTCTAAAACTATCACATCCACTTTCACTAGAAAAATCATTGAATTTTGCTAAATATAATAAGCAATATCACGGAATGTTAAGTCACATTCTTGATAAATATCCAACATGATCGAATTGCAACAAGAGTTCTTTTTTATGGTAAAATATTAGTGATTTTCCTTAATTAAAGTTTCCATACGATTTTCAAGAGAGAAGCTTACCATGCAATTTTACCTTTTACACAAATCTAAAAGAATTATTCATATCTGTTTTTTGAGCAGTCACTGAGATGCATATTTCAACAAGAAATCAATATTTTACATTATAATTTGACATTTATTATATTTTTTTCATTCTGGTACAGCAATGTGATTACTCAACAATATCATTTTGTAATTACAAGCTTAAATCATAAAATTCTTAGTGAAAAATTTTACATGTAAGAAGTTGGTCACTTTTAATAATAGGTATCAAATATATACAATATAAATACCTATACAATTTAATAATGAAAAATTAAAACACCATTTATATATACTTTTTTCTCTCAATATTATTTTATTTTATAACTTTCATATGATGTTAGTTAAAATTATATTTATTTGGATAAAATTAGAATTCATTCTAGAGTATCAAAAACGTCAAAATTGAAAACTGAGAGCAAAAATCTATATAGGTAATAATACTTAAAGGTGCAATATTTTTAAAAATATAATATATGCAAAGGAATCTTCCATGATTTACATTTCCGAGGAGTCTCCATTTCTAATTTTATTCTTGTAACAAATTATTTATTTGTCGCATCAGACGCCTTCACCTTTGTGATATCTTACTGCCGTAGTTTCATTATCAATATGAGGTAAATGTGTTATTTATTCTGGTTTTTCATCACTGCTAAAATACTGAAGTTTTTAATCAATACTATTTATGTTAATTATAATATTTACTTAATGGAGCGTTTTTTATATTAAAAACAGATATTGCCATACGCTTACACTAAATATCTTCTATGATGAA
>JAPDSC010107895.1:0-15397 GCA_026290005.1 Latrodectus geometricus
TAATTAAAATAAAGCTTGTAAAAATAACAAACATTTTAAAATACAATAAAATTATATGTATATATATATATATCTATAGATATAATATTTATAAACACAAACGCATATGTATATAAATTTCATTTACTCTAATAATTAAAATAAAGCTGTAAAAATAACAAACATTTTAAAATACAATAAAATTTTATTGATTAGCGTCATAATATTAAAATTAGTATTCAGTAATTTTAAGAATTTTCTCTGTCTCTCAACACCTTAATTTAATAAATTGAAAAGAAATGGCATACCAATTAAGGACGGATTTCTCATAACGGTTATCTCACAAGTTTTTACTAAAACTTTAAACTCAAGCGACAATTTATTTTAATCCTGGTATACTTGAAATTACTATTGTTAATAGAAATTTTGGCTAAAGTTTTAAAATTATTAAAAATTTATGCAAATTGAAGAATTATATTAAAAATTTTTAATGCATTAATTAGAATTAAGAAAGAAAAGCTTTAAGTTAAACTGAAAGTTGAATATATTGTTACATATACTTAGAATTTATCACTAAGAAAAGAATGATAATGTTATATTACAAATAAGAATCAAGTGAGTAATAGAAATTGCGGAAAACTATTGCGGAATATCATAACGAATAAGAAATTAGGTATGATGAGTTGTATACAATGATTCAAATCAGCAACGATGAATCGATGTATGAAAGAAGTATGAAATACGTCATCAATGAGAGAAATACGTCATCAATGAGAAGCAGTGATATTATATTTCTCTTCCATAACGGATTATATTAAAGAAATGTGCATCTGCAAAATTCCTCAAATAGGAAGGAATATTGAAACATAAAGGCAGTATATTGATAATTTTAATCGTTAGTATGAATAACATGATTTATCTTTAAAAACAATAAATACATGATTTTCATTTTAACATTTTTCAACGTTTTCGCTTAAATTATAAATTTTTTTATAAAAATGTTAAAAAACAAAACCAAATAAATATGTAATTTTAAATCATATTTCTTGGCATATTTAAATCAAGAAAACTATCGATGTTGGGGAATTCTATTTTGCTTTTGAAAAAAAATCTGGTTCCTTTTTCATATGTAAATCTTTCTTTTTTATGCTAATGAGATTAAAAATCCTTAATTTTTAAAATAATTCTTCAAATTTTGAGTATTCATTCTTTCTTTGAGATATAACAGCTCATAATTCATTTTAAGCTTTATATGATAATATTTCTGCATTATTATATTACATGTGCACTAAAATACATTTTGATAATTTCCATAGCTATGGTAGTAAATCGCATAGTGCTTAATTAACTAACATTCGAAATTCCATTTTTTTTGTCAGTATTTTCTATTTTACATTTTGCGAGTAATGCCCGCAGTAAAATAGTAAATATTATATTTGTAAAAAATTACATTTCTTTTATCATATTTACAATTTCAGTACCCACATATATAATTCGTTACGTCAGCAGTCAAAATTATTTTGCGTCCTATGAAATGCAAATCTAAAATTGTAGATTAATACTAATATTATATATATATATATATATATATATATATATATATATATAATATATATATAAACAAAACTGACAAAATATGTAATGTATACATAAACCGTTGATGTCAAACGGTACAGCAATCAATTTTAAAGCTATACCAGGTATACAATTTATTTCAAAAATTAAATTCAACGAGATACACGGGCTGCTTTCTTCCGCACTTAGCGCGTTTTTCTGAAATAAAGTTTCACTCAATATAAGTGTACACGTTTTCAGGAAGACAAATCATATTCTATAAAACTTTTCACGTTTATTGCGTATAATATGCACCTGTTGATATTTCTTATGGATTAGATTTTGAATAAAATTTTTAAATTTCCAAAAAATACGTGTCTCTGTTTACGTAAGTGTTATGTGAGAAGGTTCGCAACAAATTTCAATATTAATAGATGGCCATATCTGACAAAATATGCAATTTAAACATAAACCGTTGATGTCAAACGGTATAGCAATCACTTCTAAAGCTATTCCAGGTATCCATTTTATTTCAAAATTTAAATTCAACGAGATACACGGGCTGCCTTCTTATGCACTTAGCCGGTTTTTCTGAAATACAATTTCATTCAATGTAAGTGTTCATGTTTTCAGAAAGACAAATAATATTCTATCAAACATTTCACGTTTATTAAGTATTATATGCACCTCTCCATGTTTCTTATGGATTAGATTTTCAATAAAATTTTTAAATTTCCAAAAAATACGTGTGTCTGTTTCCGTAAGTGAGAAGGTTCGCAACAAATTTCAATATTAATAGATGGCCATGTCTGACGTATCCATATATGTATAGTAAATCGACATATCTATGTGTATATACAGGGTGATCCAAAAATCAGGACGAACTTTAAAAATGAATTAAAAAACGTGTCACGATACAAAGATGTGGTTTGCACCAAACGGATGGAAAAGAAACCGGGTTTTGTGTGACAATGAAAAACATAGTTTTGTTGGCGACCAACAGATAACGCTGTAGGATTATGCAAAGCAACAAACGATGTAAAAAGAAGCAACTTCAGCAGGTAATGGTAGTCGAAGCTGGTATGCATCGAAATACTATCCATAGTTGAGAAATCCCTCTTAGTTAAACTGTTTATAAGAATTCGAAAAGTGGCATTGCGAGCATATCGCTACATGAAGGGTATGCGAGACAGCAAAGGACGTCTTCTGCATTGAACAAAATTGTGAAAAAATTTGAAGCTACAGGTTCTTTGGTGTCACGTCTAAGAAGTGGACGTCCCTCAAGTGCAGCTGCTGTTGCCACGACAGTGGAGCAGATGGTGCAAGCAAGTTGCTGCACATGGGGAGTGCAGTGCTCGAGAAGTTTCAAGGCAGACAGGAGTGTCGTACGGAAGTGTCTGGAGAGCGCTGCGAGTAACTTTGCAACGGTATCCCTACAAGTTGCAACATTACCAAGAACTGAAACCTCCTGATTTCGACTCTCGCCGACATTTTGCAAATTTGGTCTTCATTAAGATGGAAGAGCAGCACGACTGGCTTCACACTGTGCTTTGGACAGATGAAGCACATTTCACACTCTCTGGCGCTACTAACACCCACAATTGTCGACTGTGGACCACAGAAAATCCACATGCATTTCTTGAGGTACCCTTGCAACAGTCTAAAGTGACAGTCTGGTGTGGCTTCACTGCTGATTTCATAATTAATCCATTTTTTTCGAGGAAGTCACACAGACCGGTTTCCAAACAGTTTCTTTCACCGGTAGGCGATATCTAACTCTGTTACAGAACAGCATTATTCCTGAACTGAAAGCGCGACAGGCACTCCAAACAGTCACCTTTATGCAAGATGGAGCACCACTTCATATTGCTCTGCCTGTGCAACGCCTGCTACGCTCAACATTTGGGGAGGATCGCAATATCAGTCGCTACTTTAATCACGCATGGCCTCCAAGATCTCACGATCTCACACCCTGTGACTTTTGGCTGCGGGGCTTCTTGAAGTCAAAATGTACCG
The DNA here is from genome assembly GCA_026290005.1 of Latrodectus geometricus. Taxonomy (NCBI): domain Eukaryota; kingdom Metazoa; phylum Arthropoda; class Arachnida; order Araneae; family Theridiidae; genus Latrodectus; species Latrodectus geometricus. Next base: position 3,550 of record JAPDSC010107895.1, read on the forward strand.
CGACCAACCGGCATCACTAGCGGCACTGAAAGATGCCATCCGCCAAAATGTGTTTGCCATAACGCAGGAAATGCTGTGAACGGTGTGGTGACTCGTCTCACAGCTTTACTTCTGAATTATAGGCAGCACATTGAACATTTACTGTAGTAGGTATTAATTAGTTGTAATTAATCTGACTTCATTAATCAGTTTTTAATTTGTAAATCATCTTTTGTTGCAATAAAACACTACAGCGCCATCTGTTGGTCGCCAGCAGAACTAATTTTTTTTCATTGCCACACAAAACCCGGTTTCTCTTCCATCCGTTTGGTGCAAACCGCATCTTTGTATCGTGATTCGTTTTCGAATTATTCATTTTTAAAGTTCGTCCTGACTTTTGGATCACCCGGTATATATATATATATATATATATATGGTTAAAAATGTGCTTTAGGTCCTCTGCTTGGCACGTTTTCAGAATCGCCGGATGCCATGACGAAAATTCTAGCGCTATTTCAAAGTGAAACTTAATTAGCGACTAATGAAAAGGTTAAAACAAAAGAGTATTTAATGAGCATGCGCGAAAAAGCGTAAAATTTCGCGATTTCGCGAAGTAGGGGTCTTAAAGCGCAATTTAACCATATATATATATCATAAAATCATGATATGAAATCAGACTACACAAAAAACGAGCATTTGTAGATATTTTAATCACTCAAAATAAATAAATTGAATCTGATTTAAGATATTTTTCTGTATACTATCAAGACAGAAATAGCTTCAATTTATTTATGAGTATCGATGGATAGAATATGCAATTTTAATCAAATATGAAAAAATTTATTTAGGTATTTCTAGCAGAAAATGAAATTAATTTGAAATAAATTATCAATCATAGAAAATTTAATACTGACAATGAATGTATACTCTCTATTTAACAATCGGTTAAATTATTATATTCGTGTAAAACACTTTATAATCTTAAGGAAAGTACTTTAATCTGAATTTAAATTTAATGACTCATTCAAGTTGATTTCGAAAAAATTTCAAAAGTTGAATATTTTAATTAAATTAAAAAAATTGCGGCGTTTTTAATTTGACAGAGTCAACGATCAACCAACGATCAAACGCTTAGATTAAGGAAAGATATTATTCAGCGATAAAAATAAAGATGATAGTTTTAGATCATTAAATTAAAACAAGTTTCTGTATATATCTTTGAATTACATCAAGCAAAGAAAAAAAATCATGAATAATTTATGTATGATGTATTGAAATGGCTCCAAATTAAGATCGTACTTTTAAGATGTTTGTTTCAATATCAATGATTTTTTTTAATCGGAATCCAACATAAAAATTTTTATCAAATTTTATTAAATTAAAAACATTTTAAAAATGTTTATTATATCTGCGGGAATAGAATTTCCAATTCAAAATCACTATTCTAGTTTTCTGTCAAAGGAAAATTTAATTGAACTTAATTTTTCCGACAAATTTATAATTTTACAGAATAATAACCTCATATAATCACTAAATTTGGAATTATTTTATTTTTAGAGCTTTCAATCTTGTAAATACATAACAATTTAAAATGAACATACACAAAAAATTGCTGAAAAAGGCCATTGAATATAAAAGCAAGTTTGAAAACGTAATTTTTGAACATAAAATATGAAAGGAATTTTGCAGATGATTAATTTCTCGCTCTTTTGGGAAGAAAATTTATTAAAGCAAATGTGGTTCCCAAAAATTGAATATAATTTGCAGAAAAAGGACCATTAATAGAAAAATATGAAAAGCTAAACATAATAATTGAATATAATTATTCTAAAATATCTTGCTAACAACGTATGTATACATATTGATAATAGTTTCTTTTTCTATAAATTAAATAATCATCGTTTTTAAAATAATTATTTCAAACTACATTTGTGAATCTTTTATTATTATTTTATAAAATATATTCTGAAGAAACAAATACATTAAGATCATTAATCATAATGATATATTAGTAAAATTTAATAGCTTTATTATGAAAACATTTAATTTCAATGTAACAAATTATTTTAATAAAAAATAACTGATTATATATTAATATTCATAGTTAAAAATACAAATTCTTTCACACAAGTTAAAATTTAGTAACTTAAATCAGAAAATGCGAAATATATTTGGGAATTATTTGGCACGCATTAATAAAAATAATAGTTTATAATAATTTTTATAAAAATGAATTTCCCCAATTAAACGTAAATTTTTAAGACTATGAGTACCATTATACATGAGTATATTTTATACAAATCCATTTTAATAAATTCATTTGATATCAATAAGTTTCATATTTATTAGTTTATTCTTTTAAATATAGTTTTTAATGTTTTTTAAAAATAAAAAATTTAAAAGCTCCTGTAAAATATTATGGTATTTCTGAGATTTTTGTTAAATAGTGACATATTTTGTATCTCAAAATAGATATTTTTGCATCTCAAATTGTTAATTAAAACCAAATATAATATTTAGCCTCAAACTGTATCTGACAAGATATTTTATCGACATATGATACTGTATATTATATTTCATATACAATATAACTTTATATTATTTTAAATGATATGACTTTAGTTCGATTTCAATGACTATCAGCAAAAGTCAGCGCATTTTTCGCCAAATAAAAGAAAAAAACTTTTTCTAAACTTCATTAGGAACTTCCTTTCATTCTTCACAAATAATTTATTTAATTTGCATCTATTTATAAATATAAAGTATTATGTGAGCTATGGTTAAGAAATAGTTTGTAAATTGAAGTAAAATTAAAAATAATTTTGTGGTAAGTAACTAAGTAATGCATCATAACATTTATGTACCCATCTATCTGTTTAACTACAAATCTCTTTCTTATATATATATATATATATATATATATATATATATACATATATATTTATACGTACACGAAAAATGTTAAAAGTAGTATAAATCAAATAACCATAAAAAAACAAACTCGAAAATTGCTTAAAATTACAAAAGCAAAAGAGATATAAAACGAACAGTACATATAAAGTGAAATTCACAAGATGAAAAAGTTTAGATGAATCGAAAAAATTAAAAATGACTAACAGTAAAAACCACCATGGCCAGTTTCAGGGGTAAAGTGCCAAAGGTGCTTGCACTTAGTCTTTTAATTTATTTATTTGTTTGAAGAACAATACAAACAAATTTACAGAATTTTTACAGAACAATACAAAGAAAAACATTTATATAATTATATAACAAAAAAAATTTACAGAATATACAAAACCAAATGTATATTGTATATTGTTTTGGCAACGTTTGTTTTTCACTTTAATTATTTAGAATCTTGGCTCTATTTGTTTAAAATTATATATATATATATATATATATATATATATATATATATATATATTGATAAAAAAAAAGATAGATAGATGTACTTTTATATTTCTGGATACTCTAATAATTAATTCAAATGTTGTATAATGTGTGGCTTATCATAAGAGTAACATTTTTGGAAAAATCTTGTGAGGTTTATTAGACAAGATTTATTTCCTTGTAAGGTATCACATATTACTAAGGCTCTTAAATTGCCCAACTGAGAATTGGTTTTCACTGTGGGTCAACATGAAGTATAAAAATCTTACATGTTGACGCGTTTGAAATGGAAAAGCGATTTACTAGTAAATAGAAAACTGGAAAGCTTTTAAGTAATTGTTGAAAACAGTGTCTCGGTAATCCATATAAGAACAAGATGGTAAGCGCGAACAATTGTTTCTAGAAATATCTATGCAACAAGATATTTTTGGAACTTCCTAAGTCTATTTCTAAAAATAAACTTGAAAAAATAATTTATTTGAGAGCAAAGGATATTGGTGCTGATATCTTTTTCTCAATAAAGCACTGGCTTTAAAATAAATCGTCTTTAAACTTCATATAGTCTCTTTAAATTATAAGAAACAATGAAAAATCTTTTGGAAAAATAATTAAAGAACGAATGCAGTCGTTGCTTTCTCACCTTTCTTTCACTTTAATCTGCTTATGAAAGGATTTTCAATATTTTATTTGGAATTTAGTAAGATAGTCTCATCCATTAGGATCAATTTTACTTTTAAATTAATTTCCATTTTCTTTTTCAAATGGTATTGTTTCGTTTTTTTACCTACACATTTTTAAATTTTGTTTTAATCACTTTAAATGATTTAGGAATAGTTTGAAATTTTATCAGATTTTAATAATTTTGCATAAATTTTAAAATATTTATGTCTTAGTTTTTAAATAAAGTTTCATGAATATTTTTAATGAATAGACACATTGAAAGACAGATGCCAATAAAAATTAACTCAAAAATCTATTCTGAACATTTTTAATGAAAGAAAATAATAAAATATTTAATTCTGCTATATTTTTAATAATTGTACTCAATTTCATTCATCAATAACAATTTTACTTCCATATCACTTTCATTTTTTCCACTTATTTTTATCAAAGTAACGTAAATTTATTATGCTTATAAAAATTATGTTATCAAATAAGTATTCTTTTCTTATTGTATAGTTTCCATGTATAATTATATCTAGAGTCTCGTTTTTTGATATCTTTCTGCTTTATATACCCTTTTGAAACTTGAATTTTTTTTTGTACCATGAATTTTCACATTTTTCTATTTTATGAAATTTTGACTTTTGTGCCAAATTAATTTTTTTGTTTGGTGCCTTCAAAAATTATCATTTATAATAAGTTTTTTCCCGTATTTCTGGAGTTATTTCTACTTTTGTCCTTATTCAAAATTTTTTTCAAAAGATTAAATACATATTTTTGTGTTATTTAGCTTTTAAAATTTAAAAATTTGAAAAGTTTTCATTTTTATAACATTTGAAGCTGTTTCTTTGATCTACATAATGTTTTAAGAAACATCTTTTTTTTAATACTTAAAAATTAATTAAATAATGTCTTTATTTCAATCATATTTTCTTGAAAACTATTTTTTATAAAATTTAATGAATAAAAAGCTGATATTTTCCCGTCTATTACCATTCAAAAAAATGTTACAAATAAACATTAAAACCTTTTAAAGTTTAAAATTTTGAAGAAAAACGTAAAGCTGTAGAAAATTTAAATTTGTCTATAATTATATCAACATGTCTATATTTCTCTTTTTTAATTTTATGGATCAATTACAGTTACATATACTATCAAAAGAACACTTACCATCAAATGCCAGAGTTACTATTAAATACAAGTTACTACAAATACCAATTACCATCAAATACATTTACAAATAGATGGATACATTTTTTCGGTTCACTCGTATTATAAATTTTATGGATTCAGATTAAAAAGCCAAAACTCTGAAGACAAAATATTTTGTTTATTTATTTTTGCTTTTATCTAATCATATGATATGATTTTAGCAGAGGATTAAAATGTAGATAATCTAAGAAAGAGATAAATTATTGTATTTACATATTATGTAGAAAAAATTTGGAAGAAAAAATTGCATTACATTTATATGTATTCTTGCTTGTATCCAATAAAATTTTATAATTTGAGGATACGTTTGAAATTAAAAAACAAAGAAGCTAATTAAATTTTATTTTGTCTAATTAATTAAATTATTGTAAAAAAGTAAAAATGTAGAAACTTAAAAAAGCCTAAATATTCTATATATTTATTTATTATTGAATTGCTTTTATTTCATCAATTTTTTTTATTACTTATTCATATTTATATATCAATCCACCAAATTGAATTAAATTTTTTGAATCAGCTAAAATATTATTCTTTTTCGCAGAACACATAAAACATATCCTAAATCAACAATCGAATAACTTCATTTTGTCACATGTTATTTTTACAAAGTCATAATAAAGAAAAGGTATGAACCAAGAAAAATATTCTGATACATACTCCTGTCCTTAAAACTTCTTAAAACTAAACTTGTTAAAACAATATGAGTGCTTTGCCTTTTTTTTCCTTTTCGTTGTTTTTATTATGTCATGCAACTCTAAAGGCAAATGAAATAGAAATAAATATTCTTAAAAAGTTTTTTCTCTCAATTTGACCAAAACACAAAAAATTTTAAATAAATTTTAAGAAATATTTTTTACAGATCAAAAAATCTATAAGAAATGTGTTTCATTGGTTTGTGGTACTACTGTTGAAAACATAAACATACCTAAAGTTAGGAAGAGAAAGATTATTATAATTAATCGAATAATGGATTTATTTTACAACAAAGTAGAAATCTTCTCATAAATCACTTAAATTCACAAAATTCCTATAAAGTCCTCAACTGTTTTGTTAATAAATTCATGAATTTTATTAGCAGGATATAAACCCTTTTATGAATCAATTAATTTTAAATATTATACTGTTACTATCCTCATGATTTAACAGCATAGTATTTACTCTGAATTGATTTATAAAACATGTTATATTTTTCTGGTTCAATGCGTGAATTTATAAGCAAAACAGAATAACAGTCGAGTACTTTAAAGTAATTTCTGGGTATTGAAATTAATTTTGCGAAATAATTTAAGTACTCAACTTTATTATTAATATTTTCAAACATTCAATCAGAAAAATATAAAACATTTCATAAACCAATTCAGACTAAACACTATACTGTTAATATCCTTTTGATGCACGAAATTAATTTCACGCGTCGCTATGATCGCTCTCCCATTCATGAAATTGAAAGTGATATCTCGGAGGAATTGTCCTGCAGTTGGAGGCATTTTATCACGCTTTGAAATTTGTCCAGAATAACCAGAACACAAATATTGAACTATAGTCATCGATTGTTTGCTAATCCTGGGGAAACCTGGCTGATGTATTAATAATTCAAAGACCCAACTGAAATGCTCGAAAAGGAAAGATGCTCCATGTACTAGATCCATCTTCTCAAATATTTCTATTTTTCTTGATAATGCTCATTTCTAATGAAATTCATTAAGGATGATGTTAGTAATAATCCTAACTTTTTAAAAATTCTATTTAAAAGCAAAATATAATTATAATGATTTTAGTTATTTCAAATGATTATTTTCGGAAGTCATAAATTAATAGGAAAACTAAATAATAATGAATGCTCAACCCAAAAAATAAATAAGTAAAACAAAAAACCGAATTTAATGGTTATTAATAATATCATGCTAATTCATTAAGGATGCTGTAAATAATATTCATAACTATATTTAAAAGCAAAATATATCTATAATGTTCGTAGCTATTTCAAATGATTAAACTTTTGGAAGTCATAAATTAATAGATTATCTGAATATAATGAATGGTAAACGCAAAAAATAAATAAGAAAAACAAAAAACTAAACTAATGATTATTAGTAATATGATGCTAATGATATTTATTAAAGACGAAGTTAATAATACTCCTAATTTTTCTTAAAAGCAAAATATATTTATGATGATTTCAGTTATTTCAAAATATATCTATAATAGTTGTAGCTATTTCAAATGATTAAATTTTGAGAAGTCATAAAACAATAGAGTTACTAAATAATAATGAATGATCAACCTAAAAAATAAATAAAAAAAAACGAATTTATTGATTATTAATAATATGATACTAATGAAATTCATTAAGGATGCTGTACGTAATTTTTCTTATTGTACTTAAAAGCAAAATATATTTATAATGATTTTAGTCATTTCAAATGATTAAATTTTGAATTGTCATAAATTGAGTAACTAAATAATAATAAAAGGTCAACCCAAAAGATAAAACAAAGTAATAAATTTAATAACCATTAATAATATGATGCCAATGAAAATCATTAAGGGTGATGTAAGTAATATAATTATATTTAAAATCAAATTACATTCATAGTAATTTTAAGCTATTGCAAGTTATTAAATTTTGGGAAGTTATTAATGGAGTAATAAATAGTGAACACAAAATACAAAGAAAGTAAAACAAAAAACTAAACTTAATTATTATTAATAATATATTATAAAAATATTTAATAATATGAACAAATTATATCAGAAACTATAAATACTGCTTACGAAAAATACTGGATGGCAAAATTTTGAAGTTTGTTACATTTTTGCTAAAAAATACAACTAAATAAGAATTGTAAAAAATTTAAAACATTAATATTCAAGTTACAATACATCATCATAATATTTCTTCCTTTTCTGACTTTTATATTACAACAGAATATTAAAGTAAATATGTTTAAGCAAAATATAATATCTAGAATTAAGCAATGCGAACTTAACAAATCAAGTAAAAACTAAACATACTCACGAGTGAGAATACAAATATTGAATGAAATCAATTAATTACGAATTATAACACAATAAACATTATTTCCATTGTAATTTTCTCACTTAAATGATATGTTAAAAACAAGCTTATTAAAACTACATGAATAATTGAAACTTGTTAATCCTTTTACAAATAGCTTCATTATAAAATTATTTGCTTTAAAGGATAAACATTATGCATTCTGTGATAAAGCTATGAAAACACAATTATGATTATTAACGTTTTAAAATACCGACATAATATTTTTAAGGGATTCAAGAATATTCTTAAATATTTGTTCTTTTATAAGTGTGTTCACTGCACATGAGCAGCACATTATTCTGATGTTTGCTAATGTCTAAGCACATTAGTTAAATCATTGATATTTATGCCTCAAAATTAGATTTCCTTTCAAATAAAGCTCTTAATTTAAAGAAGGAGCATTTAAATAATAACAGTTACTTCATACTTAGAATAATAAATGCATCTTAAAAATGTTACAAATGGCTTAATTTTTGTTATTTTAGATGATTAAAACATTTAAAAGTGAAAACATCAATGATGAATGCTTCATTATCGTTATAGGAAGTAATCTAAATGATTATTAATAAGTAATAAAGCTGTACGATAATACAACATTGCAAGTATGATGTCCTCATATTCATAATGGTATATGGACGTATATCCGGCAATGGTAAAAATGGTATATCTAAGATTTTTCTAAATTGGTAATGGAACTAAAAGAAATATATTTTCATGAGAAATTATATAAAAATAGTTAATTCTTAATTGAATTTAGCTCTAGCTTTATTGTTGTTATCTTGTGCTAGCTAAGCTGGCAAAATTGGGTGCGCTGCTACACTTTTCCAACTGAACCTTAATTTGGTGGGAAGTTCGACATCATTAGAACATACATGCTATAGGTACCCGTTTATAGGGTAATCAACCATTACCACAAAGAAAAGAAAAAGACAGGAGAGAGAGAAAGTACATCCATGCTCGACTCGAGATTCAAATCCAGAACCTCCCCATCCGTAGTCAGGCACCCTGAGCACTAGTTAGGGTGGGAGGCTCTAGCTTTTTTTTAAAAAATGTATAATTATAAATGAATGAAAAAGATACCGTATCTGGAGGTCTACAGCACATGCGATTTTGTTGCCATAAAGTGAATGTCTTTATAAATAAAGTTAGATTCTTATACTTTAACCTCGTACTGACTTCAGGGAAAGTCTTTCGTCAATAGTGAACAAAAACGTATTTGTGTATCAAAAAGAAGAAAACAAGAAATGTCGCAATCTCTCATTCCAACAATTATAAAAAAAAGGTAAATTCATCCTTTATTGAGTGAAAATTTAATGTTATAAAAACAAATCAAGTACGATTTAAAAAAAAATAAAATAAAAAAAAGTTACATATGTATATTTCTATTTTTTTGATAATGATCATTGCTGATGAAATTCATTAAGGATGATGTTAGCAATATTCCTAACATTTTTTAAAAGCAAAATTTATTTATAATGGTTTTAGTTATTTCAAATGATTCAATTTTGGGAAGTCAAATATAATCGAGTAACTAAATAATAATGGTGAACCCAAAAAAATAAATACATAAAACAAAGAACTAAACAATATTAAAAATATGATGCTAATGAAATTCATTTTGGATGCTGTAAGTAATATTTCTAATTATATTTAAAAGCCAAACATATTTATTATGATTTCATACGATTAAATTTTGTGAAGTCATATTTTTTAATCTGTTTTTATGTAATCTTATTTATTCATGCGCAATTTGATATTTTGCTAGTATTTCTTGCGCATTTTTATGGTGAATGAACTCCAACCGTGTGCTTGCAAAATAACCTACTCTAAGTCTTTGTGTTAATTAACAAACGATAGCTTTCTGAGACGCGCTAGCAACTTATGCTTCGTATTGTTCACCTATTAGTAAATCGAATATTCTGGTATATCGCTCTAGACCTTAGATATAACGAGTTCTTGAATTCGATTCCTGCATCGAATATAAATGAAGTTCAGAATCTATCATAAAGTGTTGCTGCAATAGCATACGTCCCTATACCGAGCTCAGTGCCAGTTAGATGGAAGCAACTATGTAGGAGTCTTCGTAATTTGGAAAAAAGAATTAAGCAGAAGTCCGTCACTATTTGGTCCACCGTCTACAGTATCACTTTACTTGGAAGACACTGCGATTACGCAGCTGTATTTAAGGATTACTTCAGATCTAGTCTGGATTCGAACCTCCCAACTTTCCGATAACGAGAACGATATTCTACCAACCAGACCAACTTGGCCTCCATTATAAACTATAAAATCCGATCTAGTTAGCTTTTATCCTAAAAAAAAAAATACAGTTGAATTACAAAGAAATCAAGAATGTTTTTTCCGTGACTTAAATCAAAGATTCATTTTATATTCATATTCATTCTATCAGTTTCCGGCCGACCCTCCGGCGTGTCAAGGTGGTTTCTGCTTTGTCCTCGGCCGTCATATTTGTTTCAATATCCTGGATAATTTTATTTCAGTAGTTGCATAGATTTAGGCTTAATAGCAAAAATACCTCCTGCCCTAAACTAGCTAGAGTGCCGGCTTCAGCACACTTTTGCACTTCCAGTAGCGAAAGGGTTATATTTTTATTAATTTAACCCTTTCGCTACGGGAAGTGAAAGCGAAAGGGTTATATTTTTATTAATTTAACCCTTTCGCTACGTTAAATTAATAAAAATATTTTAATGTATTTTTCCATGAATATTTTAAAAACTTTAGAAAACTATTTCATGATGGTTGTTTTTATCACATTGGAAGCATATCAACTTTCACAAAAAAAGCAACACATACGAAATTTCATGAAATAAAAAACCACAACTAAATCATTTAGAATATTATGAAAAACTGAAATTAAAACATGCTATAAAGAATGATTTTTAATTTCCTAATAATATACAATTTTTCTGTTAGTAGAAAAGAAAATGTTTCATTAGTTTACAAATGAAACTATCTAGGAAAATACTTCATGATGACTTTCTCAATCAAATTATAAGTTGTATGGAGATTCATTTTTTGTAACATGCAAACAAATCCTTGTTTCAACTTTAAATTAATCATAACTTATTTTATAAAAGGAATAAAGAAACTATAAAGAAATATTTCACCATCTATCATTACATTTGCATTATAACATCAATTTTGAATTAAATTCTTGGCTTAATTTTACTACATATAAAAATACAATGAAAGAAAACCTCATTTTATTGGGCGATTAAAGGAATTCATCAGAAAACCATTCCTTAAGAACCATGCGAAATGATCAATTTATAAGGAAAACTCAACGTATAATAGGGAATATAATAAAAACCTCATATTGAAATTTACTAACATAATTTTAATTTTTCATTTTGTAACCATTTATGTTTATCAATACAAAAATATTTATAATGTATTTAATAACACATAATTAATATTATCAAAAATAAATTTTCAGTTTCTAAAAACAGATTTTGTATTTATTTCTAATTTCTAAAGTATATATATATATATATATATATATATATATATATATATATATAT
>JAPDSC010107898.1:0-33486 GCA_026290005.1 Latrodectus geometricus
TATATATATATATATATATATATATATATATATATATTACATAAAATATCCCTGGTTGGCGTAATTGAACTGGGTTCGAACTGGGAAGACCTGGGTTCGAATCCCGTCTCGGGTTCGGATGTACTTTCTCTTTCTCTGTGTTTATTGTTCTTTCCTCAGATGAATGAATGTGGCCCGTTTTATAATTGGGTTTGTGGTGGTGTGGCGTGGTCGATGCTACTCGTATCTCCGTGACTTGGTTCACAGGGGCCCACCGAGTAACGATAAAATGAGTAGCAGTTTCCGGTCTTGTACCGGCAAATGGACTAATGTACTTACTTGCTCAAGGGTGCCTGCCGTTAGAAATAATATATATATATATATATATATATATATATATATATATATATATATATATATATATATATATATATATATATATATATATATATATATATATATATATCAGAATATTAAATATAAAAATAAAAGCCAGATTTTAACTATAAATTTATTCTTACATAAGCATATATAACAGATTTTGATTTTTAGTATCACGAAATTAGAACTAAAAGGAAATTTTTTGTTGATATAAAAACTATTTATTCACATACATTTATAAAAAATTAATTGATTTTCCTCTTGCATTTATATCAGCTTTGATCAAATAATGCAAAATTTATTCTTTCAGAAGAAATTTTAATCTAGCTATAAATGCATATTTTTCAATTAAGAAATATAGCCTAAGGGATATTCCTCGGAAGACTATATCATGCTCTGTCCGAATTTAGTTCATAGATGTGTTGGATGTATTTTGGACGTCTTTAGGATCTTCTTTTCAATAAGTAAATAGACATAATAATAAGTAAATAGACTATCTTAATAAGCATATTATGATCATAATAATGGGCTTATTACGATGGTTTAGGTACTTCTTGTGCTTTTATAATGTAATTTGATTAAAATTTTAACAAAAGACCTCAGGATTTTTTTCTACATCTTTATGTGTTTCTACTCTTATAAAATTCTTTAACATTTCTTTCAGCGTATAACACAGGGATTTTTGAAAAAAAATTATGAAATGTACCTCGATGTTTGTATTTTCGTTTGATAGTTATTTCATGGGAACTGCAATTTGCGAGCACATTTTATCCCTCTTGTACTCCTCAATAACGATCGAATTATTTTATTTTTATAAACATTATACAAATATGTATGTGATTTCTAAGCTAACACATTTTCCTAAGAATTTTGTAACTCATTTTAAATGAATTTAGAATTACATGTGGAAGTAATATAAATATGCAATAAACAGTTTTCTGAAGATAAGACTTATTCATATTTCATATATAGACTTTCTAGATTTATAATATGCTGTAGTTCATTATAATAACAAAAAAATAACCTTTTAGTAAATACTATATAGTTTTTGCAATCAAATATTTTAATATAAAAAGTTAAGGATATCAAGTTTTGAAATGTATTTTTATTAATATTAAATAGTGAAATCTTATTTAAATTTTCATTTAAGAGTGTTTTAATCTTAATGTAGCTAAGCATTTTATTAATTCAATATTTTCTGAATAAATTTCAAACATTAAGATATAAATATATTATAAGTATGTTGAATAGCATTTGATATTCAATATTTATTTATTTTGAGATCAACCTGCAAACTGTAACATAAATCATTGTGCATGTAATTTTGATTTTGTTAATCAAGTTTTTTTGGTTTTCATAAAAATATTATTTTTGAAGTATGCATTTTTTACTGTAAAATATTTATAAATGTTTAATAACTATGATCATAGCATTTGTCTTTCACATTTCATTTTTAACCGATAAATAAATTTATATGTAACAGAAAATTCTATATATATATATATATAGTTTATATTTGACCCTCAGTTTAAAAGGTGCATTGATGTGTTTTATGCACTTCAACAATTAAGATCTGCAGTATTATTTGATAAGATTAGACGTGTAGTATTATCAGAACAGTTAAAATAAGCAAGTACATCAGTCATAAACATCTAGAATGATAAGTTTCAGCCATAATTTGACGGATAAAAAATAAAAGAGAAAAGTATAAAACTTTTGTTTTAACATTTGATGCATAAACAGCGAAAATAAGTTTTAAACAACTGGAAACTTGTAAATAAAATGTATGATATCCAATAATCATAAATTTATAACTCAAAAAGATATTTCATTTCAAGTTATAATTTCTCATATCGATAACATTTAAATTTTGAAGCATTTTTCACTAATTAAAGAGATATAAAATACAAACATTTTAAAAAATTATATAATGATACAAAAATATGATACATAAATATAAAAATAAAATAATATAATATATAGAAAATATAGAAATATTTATCTCATTTAATTTGTTTGTAAAATGTAATTTATGTAATTATTATACATGTAAACATCAAAATACATTAAAAATATTTGTTCAATTAATAACTTAATGTTTTTAAATATATAATAAGAAGCAATTTTATATTAAATACTCTATTTTAATGGATTTATGGATATTCATATTTATTATATTCTAGATACGTTTTTGTAAAATATAAATTTTTCAACGTTTTTTAGCGTTTTAAGAGTTTTAAACCGATTTGAAAAAATCTTGCCAAATATAAAGAAAAATAAAAGCTAGGAAAATGAAAATTAATTGTTTCTATTTATCAAATTTTTTCCAAGATATTAATGATACAAGATATTACTTCTCAGGGATTATGAAAAATGGTATTCAAAACCGTAAGAAAAAAAAAAACTTTTTCTAATAGAAAAGTGCTGAAAAATTTCAATTATAAGTGAGTTTTAATAATTATTGAAATTTTTAGGTGGTATGACACATTAATTTAGCTGCTCAACTTCTAGAGATTTTCTTATAAGTATGTTAAACTAGATAAGAGAATCTTTGAAATAACAAAATTTTACAAACGCTGACTTAATTCAAAATCAGCACCGATGCATTAGTAGCAATTTTTAAAGCTAAATTACTTTTATTTATGGAGAAGCTTATTACACTCTTGAGAAAAGTATCTATAAATAATGTTATATGATAAGCAATAAATCTGTCTTGATAAAATTAAAAAAATTTATCTGCAAATATTTCCCTTAAAAGAAAATACTTTCAGATTTTTAGTTTCAAAAGAATGTATTACCCCACATTTTTATTAGAATCATTCGAAAAATAGTCAATGACTTTGAAAAATATACTTAAAATGAATTATTTTATTGCATTAATTCTAATTATTAATCGTAGAAATAAAAAAAATTACCGTTATTTGGTGACGTATTTCTCATTCTTTTTATATGGATCTTTTTACGAGTAAGAAGTTAACTCTCAAAGAGGAATTCCTTAATTTTTATGTTCCTATTTTGAGCATTACCTTAAAATTATTTCTGTACCATTTCACTAAATGAATTTGAGCACAATAAATAAAACGTATTTATAAAAAAAATAAGGAAACTAAATTAAATTCTGTCTTAAGTCTTTTGGGAGCAAATTGATAAATTTTTTTATTAAAATTGCATTTACTTTATTATTTATAATAGAAACATTCATTACACTCCTATTTATGCTGAAATAAAAGATAGGATCACTTAATTTTAAACGTTTACAATTGTTATTACATGTTTCTAGAATGCTTTTTATATATTTGAAGAAGCCTAAAAAATTTTGTTTTCTAAAAATGTATAATGAAGACAGGCATTATAAATGCATGTAAACATTATAAATTTTATACAGAAATAACAGCCGAAGTTATAAAAATAAATTCAACTAATTAATATAGATATATATTGATATCTCATATAAATATGATGCTTATATCTTATATTTAAATACGATGAATGTTATTTTGAGTTTTTATATCCGATTAATTATTATATTTCTTTGTAGCATAAGAACCACTTTAAATTAAGTTTGACAAAATATGTTTTAGATTCGAATCCCGACTGAGCCGATGATTCATTGTGCTCACTAATGGTGATTGTTGCACGTTAAATATGTCGTTGTCGCAAGGACATCCGAGTGAAATGATATTTCTGGGAGTGACTGATCAGTTATTGGGCTGTAACTAGGTACAGGGAAGCATTCTGATTCCCGTACCTACAACATTCCTGACCACAGCCTCATTGGTGGTATAAGATGTGATGTTGTATATATTAAATTGCTATTGCAAGCAGTTCTAGAAGATAATTTCAACCTATTAATATCGATGATTTGCAAAGTCTTTTTTGAAAAGGCATCGGATTAATATTAGGAAATTCAGAATACCAGCTAATATTATCATTGTTTAAGTTAATTTTGTAAACAAAATGACTGTCTTAGAATGTCAGGAATTTCATAAGGATTCTACGATTTTAGGTAACAATTAGGAAACCATTTAAATAATAATTATACAAATGCAGTAAAAATGTTGATAAATATAACTATAAAGATTGGTTAACAGTAGGAAATATGTTTATGGATGTAAATAATAGAATATTTAAGCTTATTATTGATTGTACTATTTCACCATTAGAAATAGCTATTTCTTATGAAATAAGTATGTTTTATCAACCTTCAAGTCTCAAATATTAAGTAAATTCACTTCTTATCTTAAGGATTGAAAAAAAAAGTTTTTGGTATTACTTTAAATAAAGCTCTTTCTTTAGAAAAATCTGACGGAGTTTAATTTTTAGGTCCCTAAAATATCCATAGCACTGCTTAATGCCCTCACGCGTTTCTTGATAAGAGCTCAAGAAAGCACAATGAAGAAGTCAGGGTGCAGCATGTACTTAACCTGATAGAATCTTTCGATTAACCCAGTGAAGCAGAAATATCAGTATACTTTAAGAAAAGGCTTTTATTTTTGTGTTTTCGGCATTAAATGTTTCTACTCTAAAAACTTTAGAAATAAGAGTGCTTAACTGGTAGTAGAGTTTTGTAGACCAATATATTTTACTCAAAATTTAACAATAAATGATATATATTTAATTAAAAAAATTAATATGAAGATTATAAATACAAATATTGTTAAACATTTTTGCATCATTTCTTAATTTTAATTCTAATATTGCCATATATTTCTTACAATGTCAAAACTATCATAATGAGTACATGGATTTTCATGTCTGATTTGTTCTTATCTTTTCCGATAGCTTAAACAAGTCAAAACTGATAAAAATGACATAATGATTGACATTTATTAGTAAACAAATGCAAATCAAACAAATCGATATTTCTTACGAAAATAAGTACATCAATAAGATATTATTTTAAACATACATATCAGGATAAATTATATCTAAATTTATATCATAATACATTAAATACAAAACAAATAATTTGCTTTATAAAGTCTATAAACTGATATCTATAGAAAAATTAATATTAATGTTTATCAGTACCTATTATTGCTAAGTGGTCACTGAATTCAAGCAAAATTCAAAAATGTTTCTAACTAAAAAAGTAATACATTTTTGTTATCCTATTTATTATAAGCAATTATAAATGTTCAAATCGTATAATTTCTTAAAGTTATGATAGAAAATTTGAGAACATGTTACACTTTTTATTTAGTTTTATGCAGAGAATTTTAATGTAGTTTATTTATAACTTTTATAATCGTAAAATAGTGAGATTAGACATGGACTAAATTAATGAAAATAAATAATATTTCACAAAAAAACCTTATTTTATGAGTAGAAAATAAGTTATATTTTCTTTTCCAAATTGTAATATCAATAAATTTAAAACTTTTTGGTTTTAATATCAATTTTATATATTGTTGAAATTTATATAGTTTTTATGTGTATATATGTTTCGATACTGGCTGAATATTATAAAACAAATTAGAATTTGAGACAGAGAGCAACAAATAATCAGTTGAAATAGATTTATTTCATTCGCAATAATGTATTTGGCTCATCGCCACGCGGCAGATTGCCAAACCTGAAGAGGAAAAAGTATTCTTTTGTGGTACACTGAAAATAACTTTAGAATAAATTTTTCAATTTAAAATGAAGAATGAGAAAAAAATTTAATCTTCAGGCCATCACATAATTTACCAATAGAATGAGATGAGTTCAGCTGTTTTCCAAAAAATTTTTAAGTAATATGATTGAAAATTTAAATCAAACTGCATTTTCTTATTTTGCTATGTTAGAACACATCATTTTCTACACATATTTTGTAATAATTCATTTATATTTGATTAATAGCTTAGCTTAGGTGTAATATTCTGATCTTTTTCCATAACGTCTTGAATTTATTCACGAGCACGTAAATCATGGTAAATTTGTATCGATACTTATATCTCAAACATACAAGTTAACAAAAATGTCTTAGAAAATAAATGAGCAGTTAATTTGGAACTTGACACTTATATAAATTCAGAATTTTGAATATGTTATATAAATTTGCAATACTGATAAAGTAAGCAATATAATGAAAAACTGTTCTTTAGTAAATTCCGGACAAAAAGTTAATTTATTTTATGAATTTCCTTACACAATTTTCAAATATTGATTACATGTATCATAGTTTTTATTTATAGATTTAGTCAATTTTCATTCAACATGATCATAAAATGTATTATAAGGTGTTATACTCATCATACTTAGGAAATAGCACATAAGACATACATAAATTTTTAAATTTTGTATATTTTAAAGGATTTTATTTTTGCTCTACAGAATCTATTTGCACCCAAATTTATTCCACTGGAACCTACAATTAAAAATAAACTTTAAATCACTACTAAAATCTACATCAAAATTCATTGCCGAGTTATTGATTTGAAGGGCAAAGAGTAACAACACATCTACAATATCGGTTGTTCATCCTTAACAATAATTTTAAAAGTAGGTTAATATATACTCGTATCCAACTCTTGTCAGAAATCCCAACCAGATATGCTACTTTTGACAAATACATTTTCAAATTGTAATATTTTGGTAATTGAATGACGTCATAGTTTTATTTTATGCCTTTTAAACTTTCACAGAAAAGATATTTCCAACGCACAGCTTTACAAGTTAAAATACAAACATATTGTACAATTTCTTAATATTTGTGAAATTCTAAAAGCTCCGTTAATAAGAAAGGAAATGGAATATAAAAAAAATCTGTAATAACTAAAAGGTTTTCAAATAGTTAAATAAATTCATTTTGCATAATTTTAAGAACTATTTTTTTCGATTGAATTGGTTATTTTTATAATGATTTCTTTTTTTTTTTTTGCACACAAAAAAGAAAAAAAATGTAAGAAGACAGTTAAAAAAAAAAAAAAAATCACAAATTAAAGTGAATGGAGAAAGTAAAAAATCTGGTGTTTTAATAATCGATAAAATAATTGCTTTTCCTTTAACTACTTCCTTAGACATTATAAAGCTATTGGAGCAAAATATTACCGACATAAGATAGGTTCATAAATCACTATTTTTTGGAAAAAAAATACTTAAAAATTTTAAAATTATTTCCAAACATAACGAGATAAAATGGGCTGTTTTCCCTTATTTGCATTCAAATATATTTATACATTCATTAAATATTTTAGGCTAAGAAAATATTTTAAAAAGGAAAGTACTATAATATCTATTAGAGAAAAGTGATTTATTTTTCGTTAGATATCATCATAATAAACAAAGCGTTTTAAACGTATTTTGAATTGCAAAATTTAGGTAAATTGAAGATCAGTAAAATAATCAAAATATATTAAACTTTTCGCGCACATACTAAATGAAGAACATTTAGAATTTAACGACAAGTAAAAAGTTAACTATAAGTATTAATTTTATAAGTTTATTTTGATACGAATATAGTATCTGGATGTAATTGGTTTAAATTCTACTAAATATAACAACTCATAATGAAAACAATTTTATTCTGGAAAGTAATTATTGATTAATTTAATCAGAATGAAATTTCAGGGGGATTTTTAAATAAAATTCACAATTTTAAATGCCTTTTTTAACCAATACAGTTAGACAACTGTGGTATGTTGGAAAACTGAAATCAAAGACAGACAAAAAAATTAAGAAAACATAATTTTATAATATAAATTATAGTATGAATTTAATTAATTTCATATTAATAGTTTGATCAAATTTATGTGAATCAGTTTGGTTAAATTTGGTAGAAATATTATTTCCCATATAATTTATACATAACTTTAGGAAGTAATTTTTATATATGCTATCCAGTATTTCAAAAAAAAAAATTAGGAAAATATTTCAACTATTTACTAAGAAATGATTATTTACAAACAAATACAGTAATAGGATTTCGTATAAAAGTTTTATTTAATAAAAGAAACCTAACTTAAAATTTAATGAGACCATGAAAATTATATGGAATTATTTTTAATGGATATTTATTACATTGTGGAATTTTTTATTTTTTTATAACTACAAAGTAATTTACATTTATTTAAAGTTTTTCAGGGATTTTTCACTTTAAATATTTTAAATATATAAAAATAGAATATTTTTGCCAAAATATAAACTATGAAATATATTAAGTAATGATTACTTTAATATTAGCCTATTTATCTTAATTAATATTAGGTTGAGGAAACAGTTATCCATTATTTTTTCGGTAGACGTCTGTAGTGATCGCTATCTCGTGAGGTATCTATCAAACAATTTCAAATTTATGCTCATTGGAAAGGTGACATTTCACTCTAAAATATTCTCTTGTAGTTTTTTGTTTGATTAATTCAGTTATGAGTACAAGGTTTTAAAAATAGAAGACAACAAACAGAAAATTCGATACATTTTAGTTTTTCTTTTATAATGGCGAAAATGCTAACCAGGTGGCTAAAATTGTGAAAGGTGTTTATCGTCTTATATATGACTGTAACAACCAGTTACGCACAATTTTGGTTTCGTTGATTCCATTTGGGTATTTGGATGCTAAAGATGTACCTCGCATGGAAACAACATCGTCGAGAATGTCTATAAAATATCAAAAATTATCAAACTTGACAGCATGTCAGCAGTCGTAGCTTCGCCCAAGATCTAAAAATCTACATGAAAACTGTTTTAAACCTTTTTACAAAGCGAATCTGAAAGAAGTTACAAAAAGTTCACGTAAAAATAACGTATTTATTTTTCCCCATTCTAATTTAATTGAAGAACAAAAATTTCAAACCCGTAGCAATCAATAAATTATTTACTGTTACTGAAAAAAGGTAATTTTGTTTTTGAAAGCAGT
This sequence comes from Latrodectus geometricus, assembly GCA_026290005.1. Classification (NCBI taxonomy): domain Eukaryota; kingdom Metazoa; phylum Arthropoda; class Arachnida; order Araneae; family Theridiidae; genus Latrodectus; species Latrodectus geometricus. Next base: position 9,200 of record JAPDSC010107898.1, read on the forward strand.
TTGGAAAATATTTTTCAGGATTATAATAATTCATCATATTTATCATCCGATGTCAAAATTTAGAGAAAAAGAATTTTCTTAAATTATACATTTTTAAGTTATTTAACTAATTTTATTGATAAATCAATTAATTTGGGATTTCACAGTTCAAAATATTATTATTGAATATGTTAAGTCCCTTGAACAATCAATTCAAAACACAGAAGCTTTTGAAAATGGGAATTTTTTTCAACACAAAACAAAAGTCTCAGAATTGTGTTTTTATAATTTATTTTATATCACGATCTTTATAAATTCTGTAGTAATAAACAAATTGCATAATTCTGTAAATCTTTGTAATAATAATAATAATAATAGTAATAATATATATATATATATATATCAATCTCCAAAGTATTGATAGATAGTATATTTAGGGAGTAGATGAAATTAAAGGATAAAAAGAAATTCCAATTATAATTTGAAACAATTAATAAGCCTATTCCTAAAATATGAGATATTTGTATATGGAAGAAAATTAAAAATTTATTGTAAAGTATTACTAATCTATCCCATTCAATAACTAAAATTTTATCTTAAGGAAGAAATATATAATTTAATATTTTTGATGTTTAGTATATTTTGTTAATTTTTCTATTTTATGCAACGAAACATAAGATTATTCAAAAATCGTTTACATTAGCTTAAAAAAACTATTACTGATTAGTATGAATTGTCTTTAGGTTCCATTAAAATTAAGTAATAATATGAGACACTATGATATAAGTGAATTAACTGAAAACTTAAGTATATATTTAAATTAAGTGGTTGAAGCTCAGGCTATTAATTTATAAGCTTATGATAATTATATTATGATTTGTCTCGGAATCATAATGTAACTTAGAAAAAATGTATAAAATTGAAGATTTTAATCAAACTAATAATCTAGTTTAATACTTAAAACTTGAATTGAATGAACTTTAAATTTATTTTTCGTTAAAGTGAAATGTATAATTTTAACAGTATCAAATTAATAAATGTAAAATAAAATATTGTGATCGTTAAATGACCTTCATTAAAGAATCCTTACATATATAAGTAAGAATATATTCATAGACAAATGATTTGTTATTTCTTATTTATATGTTTTTAATAAAATCCAAAGCAAGTTTTGCTTGTATTGAATTCTGGTAGATAAGTATTCGTATTGTTTCAGCCTATAGTACTGTATCACCTATCGTACTATATCAATTCTCCTTTAAAATTGAAAATTGATATCAATAAACATTTGAATGAGTAATAATACATTTAACTTAAAATGTTGAAAAAGTCTTACATTTTTATATCTACTACAGGATTCTAATAAAACCTTTGGATTTATTAGAATCCTGTAGTAGATTCATTTAAACTTTCATTAAAACTAAAATAACCTGCAAAACCATTTTGTAATAATATAAAACACTATTGCATTTCTGATACATTTTTAAGTATAAAAAATAAAACAGATAATCTAGAAAAAATTCATTTTTTAGAAAAACCTTTTACATTATTCATATAATATTTTGAAATTAAAATACATGAATCGCGTAAAAACTATGTATTTGGTTCAGTCTATTTATTTCTATTTAAATTCACAACTCATGCTATAATAAATACAAATTATTGAAACAAACCAAGTTTTGAAATGTAAATAATGGGGAAAAATTTTGCAAAAATACTTTTATTAAACAAGATATTTAAGAAATTTTAATGAAATAAAAATCATATATTTTTGTATCTTATAAAAATACTTTAAACTGCTATATTCATTTTTTTTGTAATATGATATAAAAAAATTATAGTCTTTCATCTAGCTAATATTTTATTAAAAAGAAAAAAAAATTGCCAATAATTTTACTGATAAATCAAAAAGGAATAAGTATTTTATGTATGTCATTGTATTATATTATAAATAAAACTATATTCACCAAAGCAATTTTGATTAATTTAAGAAGATATTTCGTTTAGAGTATTTTTCTTCAAGTCAAATTAATAACGTAAGTATGTTCATATTATGTAATATAATGCATTCATATGTTTTTTTTCAGGTATAATACGTAGAAATTTAGTTAACTTATTGTTATACGTATAAAATTCGAATAGTTTTGATTATAGAAAAAAATGTATTTTCATGTACTCCATAAAAAAGACATGTAAACAATTCTTACTCACTTTTGTTATTATTTTTAAATATCCTTCTTCTTAAATTTACAATCACGAATAAATGTTTAGTAAAACAATTCGAGTTACCAGATTTCGCCTCGGCTGTAGATATATGGAGTAACTTGGAATATAATTCAAACTGCACATTCCCTTTGAATATGCTTTTATGCAATATGTGCTTATAGAGCGACATACCAATCAACAATGGATTGTGAATGGCATTAATATTAATGATTGAGTGTAAATTAACATTCCCGCCATAATTATATTGTCTGTAAACTAAATTAAGTTGTAAATGCTTTTCACTGAATTAGAACTATTGAAATGCATTTGCATTAATTTTAAGATTCATATTAGATATTCAGAAACAAAAATACATTATCAATATTTTAGATTTAAGTGTTGGCACATTTAAATGAATTCTGATATGTGCAAATATTTTTAAAGGACATTAACATAATTTATAAAATTAAATTTATGCATTTATTAATATAATTTTATTGCACTTCTTTTCACCATTTTATTTTATTTTAAAATTTAAATAAATAGTTTTGATTCTGTTTAAATAAAAAAGTGAGACATTAAACTTAACATTGTTAAACATGACACGATCGCAGTACAATTAAAATTGAAACGTTTTTTATTGTTATGAAAACCGGAAGAACCTTCAAACTTTATGTGTGTTTAAGCATATCAGCATTAGGAAAAACATCTTTAAAATATATTAAAATATGCTTTTTTTTAAATGTAAGTCAATTTACAAGTAAAACTTAAAACGAAAAAACATTTTCTTTTACAAAATTTGCTGGTTTCAAATAGTTCTAAATGTTTAAAATTGCAGAAAAGAGGATAATGTTATGTATTTCATGAATTTGAAATCTTATGAAAAGTTTCACTTTTAGTATAGAATGGTAATAAGAGTTTCATTTCTGCCAGAAATGACTGTTCTAATGAACTATTCTCCAACCTAATGTTATGCTTATGGTCATATATGATTACTTCTTGTTCATTTTCTCAGTTCCTGTTATCATTGTAGGAAAGTGACTTCCGACTGCTAAACAACTAGTATTATTTATTAGGAATGAACAACAGTGATATTCACTATCTTCATTAAAACCAATTCAAACCATTTGCAAGAGGTAAACAAAAAGTTTTTGCCATTTTCAATGTGAGGACTAGCAATAGCCTACATGTCTATTGTTAATCCTCAAAGTGATCACCATTGGTATCCAGCACATTCTACCACAGCATCTTCGACGAGTCTACAGTTGCGCAATACTCAGAAAGGTGAAACCCAGGTGAAAAACTCAGGTGAAACCCAGGAGATTTAGGCGAAAAAAAGTCCGAGAGTGCTTGGCACTAGTCTGCTTCATTGGTGAAGAGTTTCCCATGAAGTTGATTGTCCAATGAATGGAGGAGGGGGTAATCTAATAGTGCAAGGTAAAGTAAGTAAAGAAACTGGTACTGTCTTGCAACCAAGTCGCTGTACGTATGCTATTCCTGGTAAACAGCATGACATACGGCCTCATGTTATCGGCCAAGAGCAGGACAACCTTGTGATTAACTAGTGCAGGCTCCTTCTGTTGCAATGCCTGCTACTCACGATCCATGTGATACAGATCCGCAGTGATCTATTAGCCAATTCGTAGCAGTTCATAGTGATCTATTTGATGACTTGTATACCAGATACAAAGCATAATCTTGCGTGGATGCATAGATGGTCTTGTGTTTAGTGAGACAATATCCTGGGGTTGGCAACCAATATTTAGAACGCTTGTGGCTGTCTTGAATCCAATTTTCGTCACTGATGTGTTGTCGATTTAATATAAATGCATTACAGTGGATAAAGAGCAAAAATAAACAGGCTGCCACTTGTTATTACTTATGAACTTCCAATAACGTGTGAGGAACCCACTTGCTTCTCCAGAGCAAGTGGGTTCTACGTCTTACCAAACAGATACAGATGATGTCTTTTTACAAAAACTAATTCAGATCAGTTGTATTATTTTATAACATTATTTTAAAAAATGTATTTCAAAACGATAATCCTAAAGCTTACTCAATAAATACTTTGAAAAATATTCCTAAATTAATTAACTTATTTAGGATACCAAATTTAACGATCGGTAAAGATGTGTCGTCAATCTACGTTTCTTTTGCTTCCTTATAAAGTCAACGTTACAGCAAATTTTATACATTTTAAATATTATTTGAGCAAATATTGCTAAAGACAATACAAGAATTTCCGGGTAACACTGCAAATTTTTGGAGCATCAATTTTATTTAATGTTTTCTTACTAAAGAATAATCCACTTAACCTGAAATTATAATAATTTAATAACTGAAACACATTTTTTCAATTATGAAATCTTTTTTATGAAATATTTTTACAATTTTCTGAGTGTTGTCGTTAAGTATATATAATTTACAATACATTTTTAAATATTACATTGAATACTGTACATTCTAATTTGCTATTTTCTATCAGAAAGAAAATATTTACACTAAACTTATTTCTTACAATATTTATGTTACTCAAACCGTAGGAGAATATCACCAGCAAAACAGTGAATTTAACTGTGCAGTAATAAAGTTTCTTCTTCTTCTTCTTCTTTGAAATACCTTCTTCTTGCCTGGGCCTCTCCAGGCAGGACCTTACTGAGAATTCACTTTTAGTTTTATACTTCTTCAGGCTGCACAGTTGCATGGACTTGATTTAGCTCTGCTAATCTCAGATATGTGGAACAACAACAATAATAAATAAAATCTGTCAGAAAATTTCAGGCTTGAAGAATTCGATGAATATTGCTATATTCTTAAATTTAATCTATTCATTTTTTTTAAAACTGAGATCACTATTTTTTCGTATATATAGAAATATGGTCCACAGCAAAGAAACGACCTAATAAAAACACTAAAAAAAACATAATGGGGATATATTTTACACAATGCATTTATAGTGATTGATAACAAAATAATAAATTTGTTTTATTGAATTATATTTTATGCTAAAACTAGTATAAATAAACTAAAAATAAATTCTGAAAAAAAAGAAGAAATATGCTTTAGTATTATATATTTGAGATCTAAATACTTATATTATCTCAGATAGATCAAACGTTTTGATCTTCAACATTACAAAATAATTAATACGTATGTATTTCATTAATTTTTGGAAATTGTATTAAAAACTCATGTTCATCATTCTTCAACAAAATCATAATGAAAATATCCATGAAAAAAAATATTTTTGGCAAACCACAAGATACCTTTCATTAATATGAAGCGAAAGAGAAATTAAAGTTTCCTCTATAATACTCTATAAATAAAATTAGACATTAATTTATATTACGAAATAATATATTTGTATTTAATTTAGTAGATTTTAGCAAAATTTGATGCCAAATATATTTTAGCCCTTTATAAGATTTTTTCTATTACTTTTAATTCATGTAGTATTTTGCAAAATACTATTAACATGATATATAGCATCCACTTGATACTCCATTTTCTAGTATTCATAAGTATATTTTGTGCTCTAGTATTTAGAAGACTCCAAAATCTTCAAAACCTCATCCCTGCAGAAAAGTGTGAAGAAACAATAAACTTGAACTGCATTTTTTAAAGTTCAAAAGTAGTTAGAATTGAACCTGTGCCTTTCAAATAAATGATCGCTTCATAAATGTAAGTTTGAGTTCAATTTGAGAACTTTAAGACAATTTAAGACAATTTATTTCAATTTAAGACATTTCAATTTGAGTCTAATTTTAATTGAAAATCCCTGTCTTTGTGAATATTCTTCTACATAAAATGAAACATAACTTTTTCCTATATGTTCACTAGATTTTCAGATTTATAAATATTTCTGTTGAAACGTTTTGACAGACGCAGTTCTTTAATTTTAATGTTTTCAAGGAAAACTATTTCTGTATACATTCATTTAATTCTAGGGAATACAATTTTTTTTCTTTCATGAGGTTTTAGAGTTAAATATAATGTCCATTACCAGATTAAAAAAGTAAATATTGTGGTTAATGTCTCAATAGATAATGTTTAAAAGGTTTTCAGGTAACCTGATACTATTTTCCAGAACTCAAGACGAGCAACAGCTGCAAAGAATCAAGAAACTTGATCTTTTAAAGTAACCTTTTTTTCTTGAAGAAAATGATATTAAGGACAAAGTATAGCCTATTAGGTTTACATAATTTTACCAGTTTGTTTCTTGTAATCATTGTTTTCCAGAAGAGAATATTTCGATTGAAATTAACAATAATGGTAAACTTGATATATCTTAATGTAAGACATTTTTCTAATTTATAAGATTATGTTTTTCAAAGTAATCAAAAATCTATACACTAGGCAGAATACTTTATATCTTGTTAAAAGTATTGATTTTTAAAGTCAGAAGTATTTTTCTTAACTTATAAACATAAGTTTTCAACAGAACTTTTCCTTTACTGTTACTTATTTTGAAATTTAAAAATATCGAAGATTAAAAAGAAATATGAATAAAATTTTAATTAAAATAAAATTTTAATATGTATTTGGAAGTAGACAATTTTTAAGAAAGTGCAGATTCTTCAGTTTCTCATTAAATAAGCGTCTGAATAAAATGTGATGAAGAGTTTGGTTAAAAATTGTCAAGATCCTTATAAATAATACAAAATGTAAAGAAATTGAGCATATACGACCAAGTAAATCAAATTGTACATTATAATGTGAATGTATGTATGTTTGTTAATATAATGAGTAGTTGTAGTACATACATATATAACATATTTATATCATACATTTTAAATAGTGACAAAGCCTTTTGTAGCTAAAAAATAATCTATTTCAGCAAAATATAAATATAATTTCACAATTAATTTTTGAGATCGGCTATAACTAATTTAATATTAATTCATATTTATTCATTATAAATAATAATACTTTTTTAAAATATCATTATAAATATTCAGGATTAACAAATACATAAATAAGATAAGAAAAAATAAGTCCCAAGACTTGTGGATGTCATTCATGTATTTGTTGCATTTGATTATCTGTTGAAATTCTATTTTGTATGCTTCAAAATACTTAAAATCTATCTATCAACTGTAAATCTATCAACTGTAAGAAAATATTTGAGAAAAGTCGAGAAAAACGTAACATTATTTTAAAACTACCTTCATTTCTTTTTTGAAAAAGACACATTTTCTAACATGTTCCTTAATTGTGTTTTTTCAATAAAATTATATTTTATTTTACAGAATCTTTTAAAATACCTTAATTATAGGTTTCAATTTTTATTAATATTTAGTTTCATATTATAATATTAGAATAAATGTGTAGAACTGTAATAATGGTAATTGCATTTAAAATATTATTTGTCAGCCGGCAACACTTGTTACTGAATAAAAAAAGAACTGTCTCAGTCTCAGCATTTGTTGCTTGAATACCAAACATTTAGATTGCCCTTTCCTGGAAAGGACATTACTGTTAATTCGATTTTCATGGGAACATGGAATGATTCCATTGCTTTCGATTCTTATTAGCTGAGCAATTTTCGTACATTATATTTTTTTTGTGTCCATTATTCTTTTTTTCTATTGGCTGAAGTCATTCCGTAAGCCAGTTACTTTGCCATTCATTACAAGCAAATGTACTCCTTTCACGTGGGGCCATTCATGTTATTGCTTCTAGTCCATTACTGTGTTTGTTATGTCTGTTACTATTTCTAAAATTAAAGTTTTGTATTATATTAATGTGTTTCTATAATCACTGGCTAACAAAATATTCTAAATAATAAATATGTTTATATTAATAAATGTATTTATCATTTATTAAATCATTTATACTTCAATAATTGTTTCTTTGTTTTGTCAATTTTCTGTGTTAAATTAATTTGACTTTATTCAGCATATTACACAATAATTATACTTTACATAACAAATTTTTAAATAATAATGGATTTAAGGTTCAATTTCGTACCTTTTGCTAGGTAAAAAAAGTAAAATAAAAAATACTGAATTTAAAATTGTACTAGGAAAATTTACATTTATAATACAAAAAAAATCCTTTTTATCTTAATTTTAGTTTTGAAAAATATGTATTTTAATAGAAGAAACTTATTATTCCTAATGTCATTCATATTTTCAGAATTTTTTTAAGTTCGTTTAATTACCTTTTATCTTTTCCAAAATAACACAATTAATCATGTAAAAAATATATGACTATACATGATTATATTACAATAAATATACTCAACAAGTGCAACAACCCTGAATCTTTAAAAAATTCTTAAAACTGAATTATTTCCATTAAATTGTGCAATTTTAAAACTTCACATAAGCACAATTGTCAATTTACTTTCCAGATGTCTTAGCGGTGATAGGAGAATATGATCTCCAAAAGTTTATCCGGAAATCAATACATCATAAAAGTTCAAAAGATATTGAAGAAGTGTTTAGCTGTCGCATTATTCACTATTAAAGATAAATATATTTTCTGAGATTATTTACACACAATAAGTTATATTAAATGCTGTAATTATATTAATATATGATATACTATAGATTTATAGAGGTAAAATACTTATGAATAATCGTTTAGGATATAGATTGTTTCTCCTTTTTGGATATTACTTTTAACATTTTTCTTATATATATCAAGAACTTCCATTGATATTTTTTACTAAAATTAGAAAGAGCTTGAAGAATTTAGGGCCAATTTTGTTAAATTTTTAGTGATAATGTTACTTGCTGATCTTTTCATCTATTTCATATTATGCATCAAAATCATGCTTTTTCAAATAATCAATGAAAATTATTTAGATAAAATACATTTTGTGGATACAATTGTTCTGCAAATATTTCAAAGATATTTCCTTCACCACATACTACTATCTTATTTCTATCCAAATTTCTTTTTGGGTTGAAAAAAATTTTAATTTATAAAATCTTATAAATTTAAAAACAATTTTTAAAAATTGCAAATTTTTATAAATTGTAAAATAAATTTAAAACAGTTTTTAAATTTATGAATATCTATAAATTTAAAAATAGAGGTACAACAGAATATATCAATATAATTATTAGATTTATTTATATTTTGCAAAACAAGAGATTTAATTATATTTTGCAAAACTGCACACATTTATGTAAAAAATAAGTAAAGTATTTCTAGGGTCAGATTTTGGCAGACATCTCTCGGTAATAAAGCGATGATGGAATGTAAATTGTTCAAATGATTTTGATGAATCGATGAAAGTTTCGATACATCGCTGTTGCTGGTTCCATACAGAATCTGTGAGAGATATCATAAATATATTACAAAAAGATAATATTTTTCTGTTTATGGTGAATTGTGATTGAAGGAAAGCTTGCAAAATAGATTTCCCCAAGGACAAATACAAATTATCTGTTTTCTCTACTTCATCTCCCTTATGAATTTTGTTTTATTTTGTATCTAAATAAAAATGATTAGAACTGGATAAATATTCCACAAAATTTTAGACTATATATTTCGTTAAAAAGGATAAGATTTTAAGAATTGCAAGCTATTATTTTAAAATCAATGGCAAGTTGTCATTCTAATGATATATGATATATTCTAATGAAAATGTCTAATATTTGTATTTAAATCATTTAGTGGAAAGCAACAATTTACTAGCGAAAGAGATTTTGAATATGATAAAATTTCTGAAATAATTGTTAGCATGAATTTTAAAGTCATTTATATGTATTGCCTGGTTAAATTTCGCATTTAATCTTGAATAAGTATTTAATCACGAGGAGTAATGGTAAAAATTTCATACAGGAAGCATAAAATGCAGTATATTGAAAAAATATTTTTAATTATTTTTATTTCTAACTTAAATCTTTCTCTTTATTTTGATTTTTAATAATATTTGAGACAAAGTCTGAGAAATTTCGATTCATATCAAATCGTTGACTTTGGATCCCCTAAAAACTTTCTTTTTTATGGCTTTTACTTTTCTCATCTTATTCATTTTTATATAAAACTTTATTTCAATAACAGCATAACCGCATGTAACTCAAAAAGAAAAATTTTGCAAACTATGATGTATTAGAAAACTAAGATGATGGTTATGAAGATTCTAATCATTCTGAACAATAAATAATTTTTATGCTAAATAATACGAGGTGAATTTGAAAACTCATGTTTTAAAATTGTAAAAAATATGAACTTCTCATAATGTAGGATGTGAGGATAAATGTTATGTTTACTATACTGAAAATAGGATTGAAAATAATGAATATATCTTAAAAGAAAATATATTTTAGAAAAACTGATTACTTGCATCGGTTTTGCTATTAGAAAATTAGGAGAAAATTGCAATCTGCAAATTTGAAAAAAAAATGTTCCTATTAAAATTTAAAAAAAAACTTCAAGACAATATAATGCTTATATAAGAAAATTGAAAGACAATTTTAAAAAATTTAAAAATGAAAGAAAAGCTATATATTAGAAATTTTTCTCATACATAAGATGCAATGTTATATGACCCTCATAAAATGGATAACATGTAGTGAAAATTCAGAAAAAACTTTAAAAGCTTTTTCTGAGTTATAAATTTTAAAATTGTTTATACTTTTGAAGTAAACAAAATATGAATTTTGCTAAAATTAATATTTGCTCCTTTTTTCTATTTATTGATATTAAATTCGATATACACAAATTTACACTAAGTAAATTTACCACACTACACTTACTGTAGTACAAGTAATTTCAAATGAAGAATACACAAGTAAGTTTTTCTTTTTATTACACACAAATATTATATATTTGCTGATAAATATATTTAATGAAGGAACATATATTTTAGTATTTTTCAGTTTTAAAATGCTTAACTTCTTTCACCTAATCAATAAGTTGAATATCTGCATGACTTTTATTTTTGACTTTGATCTTTAATTTTTTAAAACTCCAATAAGTTTTTCTTAAGTTTTTCTTAAGTAAAAATACTTAATTAACAAAAATCATTTGAAAATTACAGAATTTATTTGCAGAAAACGGAAAAGGAATTTCCTAAATTCCGAATAATAATATTGCTTTTTCACATTTTCATGAAAATAAAAATCTGTTAAAAAAGCACAGGATACTTAAACTCTCAAAATACTTTTAAAACTAGATCTTTTCCTCAGGCATTCGAATATATTTCCTTTGAAAGAGAAATAAGTTCTGAGAAATTTCCGAAATGAATGTTTTGATACAATTTCACTACAGCTCTCAAAGCACATCTTGGAAAGGAAATCAAAGAAAATCAAATAAAAATTGTGAATGCATCATCTCAAACCGGCAATACATAGATTCTATTAAAATGACTTTTTAAAAGCATCGTTTTTTCTTATTCTCTGACATTTTTTACTTAAAATATTTTGTGTGCATATTTGATTTTGATTTTTCAGGTATATAACAGAATGATTCATAATATTAATTAAGACTTTAATAAAAGTGTAATTGTGCGAATTATTAAGTGTGTTTTACGTAAAGTAAATCAAAAGAAATTTAAAAAATCTAATTAAGTATTTAAAATATAAATTTGGCTCTTTAAACGACATAATATAGATATAAATGAAACATTCTTAGATGTTACAATATTTAAAATAAAGTCTTCAGTTTAATTTAAACAAGAAATTTTCAATTTAAGGGAAGTGACAATTCCAAGGAAAGATAAAAATGCTTTATTAAATTTCTAATAAAGTACTTTAATATTGTTAGTATATGAGAATAAGTTTGCCAGATTGGATTATATTTTAACTTTCTTTTTTTTATAAAAAATGCTAGTAAATAACAAAAAGACTATAAAAAATGAAAAACATTAATGAGAACACTTTCAAATCAATGAAATAAATTAAGGAAAAACTTTAATGAGAATAATTTAACGCTAAAGCTTGAGCATTTAAGGTTGACAAACTAATCAATAAGATTGATTAATATTTACCAAATGAACACAATACAATTAATTACTTTTTGCCGTTAAATAGGCATAAAAATATATTATTAATTTGACTAAGCACCAAATATTTTAATGATTGAAAAGAGTTTTCTAACAATATTTCTTTCAATATAATTGAACGAATTTTCAGTTATAATTTCCATTAAATGTTACTTTTAATAAGCCGAAATTATTCATTAGATGATTTCTGGTTGAAATTTGAAGCACCTACTTTTCTTTTGAAAAACACTATAAGAAACAAAATCAAAATACCATGTTCATCATCTTTTAATTTAGGCCTGTCTCTTATATAGATGAATTTTCAGATAGTGGTAATTATTCATAAGTAATAAGAGTAAAATATCTGAAAACATTTAAGCATCCATGTCGTAAAATATGTCAATTACATAAAAAAAGTAGAAACATAAAAAAAATGTACAATTTATCTCGTTTTTTACTTATTACCATTAACTTTCTTCACCGAAAAAGACGAAATGGAGGATTAGAGGTAAGGCTTTCGTAAAGTCAACGGTAAATATTAAACTTTACCACTTGTATATTATTCATAATATTCAATTATACTTTACAGCACAGTAACTAAATAAAATAATATAAGAAAAAGTTTTATAAATCACCCTTTCACTTTTCATTCAGAAAATTTTTTTAGATGATTACCATTAATATTTATTACAATTATATTAGGTTTCTTTCCTTAGTTTTCAGTCCAAATAAAAAATAGTCGCTTTATTTCCCTTTCAGGTTTGAAGGAGCTCACATCCTATACGTAGATTTTATTATATAATTTTCGATAACATTTTAAATCTGTTATCAGGGTTTTAATATGGATTTATTACTCAACTTTCGCTAATACTTCATTATGAAATTAATTTTTAACATAAATGTGTAAAAAATACAGATTTATGCAGAATATTTCTTTCTCAGGTTAGGTATATTAAATATTTAAACAATACTAGTTTGCATGATTAGTTAACAAGAAGTTCGTTATTAACCTTACATGTATGAACCCCCAAACTCCTAACTCCTTAGGAAGAAGAAACTAATCATTCCATTATTTCTTTTAGGTATTAATATGTATGTAAATCTGCATTTATGCTTTTGTATGCTTATTAATATAATTATTTAATTACCTTTATTCATTGTTTTCAATATCTTTAAAGAATATCATAATATTATGATAGTCTTTAAAATTTTTATGCAAATTCCAAGAATATAAATTTGAGCCTTACTAGATTATTTAATAGAATTATTCAGTTCTACTCAACTTTTGTGAATAATTATTTAAAACTAACTAGACATCATTTTGATACTGAAAAAATATTTACTTCATTTGGTTCAATATATTAATGAAGCAAAAATGGATTAATGATTCAATGATAAATAAAAGTCCTATAATGCAATACATTATTACGACAACATATATTCTTTAACAACATATAAAAAATACCTTATTAAATCCTTAAAAATACTTTATTAAACTTACCTACTCCAGAAAGAACAACGTTATGGAACAGTTCCACAATGAAGAACTAATCCAGTTCTCTTCGGTTCTCTTTCTCATTTTCATTGCCAAATAAACTTTTTAAAGTTTTCAATTTATTGATTGCATTGTATTTCCTCATTCAAAAAATGTGGTTTTCAGTTTGAATGCAATATTCAGAAATTGTTGTCGAAAAGTATTCTTAAATCTTTCATTAATGAAAGTAAGCAATTAATTTTCGAGTTGCAATTACACGATTAAATGTTTAACATTTATTTTGATTCCATTATAATGTTATTTGTGCATAATCATATAACTTTTATTATTTTTTTAAAATTTCACTCTATGACGTTATGGCAAAGATAAAATATGTCAGTATAACTTAATTAATATTCAACTGATTATTCTCATAACATGTATAATGTATAAATATACTCTTTTAAGCACTTACATTTCTAAAATTCTCTTATTCTATTTCAATGCGTCCTTCAAATAGTTTTCATTATTTTTAATGAAATTCAACGATTTAGTATAAACAATAAAATTTATAAGAACGTAAGATAACAGTAATATACAGTTTCATGAAACATAATTAACATAACACACACAAGAATATTAGAAACTAATAGACATGTGATTTTCAATGATCCAATAAACATCCTGAATAGTTAAAATTTAAAAATATATTACTGACCTAAAATAAACTGCATTAAAGAAAAACTGCTTTGAATGATATGATATTTATGTTTTCATTTGCATATTTATTGATTTATCAGAGAATTAACTATTATAATCGTACGTTTTAATATTTCATCTTGATGTATAAAACATGTTATTCTGTATAAATAATGAGATACAAATTTAAGTTATAAGACCGTGTTATATTAATGATTACCTACACATATTACTTATAAAATGTACACATATTACTTATAATTTTGAAACAATAGTAGCTTCTAAAATCATACAAATTACTTCTATTTTGCATTTTTTTATATTTTTAATTTTATTATATTGTATAGTTTCTTGGATTCTATATCAAGCTGTGTCATTTAAATTTTTCATGATATTTTTAAAATTTACTTTCTAAAAACTTTGGAATAAAATGAAATTTTGTGGAATACCAAACTACTTTTAATATTTAAAGAAGAAATATAATGTCAGTAACCACAAATATTGATTATAAAATTGAGATTCTTTAGATTATACCAATATGTAGATATATTTAACCATCCTATAATGATTTTGCCCTCTTAAAAACCCATATTTTGGGAACAAAACATTTTAGGTACAAAACAATCTGTTTTCTTTCAGTAGCTTTATCTCTCTTTTATCTATAAAATATTCTTTTATCTCTACAAAATGCAATAAGAGTTTTAAAACCAAGTTTGAATTGTGTATTTCAGACTTTAGAATTTGTATTGAATATCTTGCATCTTTTTTATTCTTTTGAATTTTTGTAATATTGTATTGGTATCTGATTAGTTCATTTGAAGCAGAATATTTATTTTGAAGTGCTGAAACATATACAGTAGAATTTGCAGCAGTTAAAATAATTGGATAAATTATTTTTTATGATAGTTAAATAGCACAAATAATTCATTTTAACGTATATTTTTAATCTGCTTACTCAATAAAACATTCAGTATTCATTATTTATTGAAGATCTATTAAATGCAAAAATAAATGTATAAAAAATAGTCACATTGTTCTATACTGAGGTAATATTATGTCATACAATATTTCACATCTTTTCTTAATTGCAACAAGCATTATCTTACTTCATTTCAATCTTATTCATTATTTATTGAAGATCTATTAAGTGCAATAATAAATATATAAAAAATGACCGCATTGTTCTTTACTGAGGTAAAAATGTCTCATACAATATTTTACATCTTTTCTTGATTGCAACAAGCATTATCTTACTTCATTTCAATCTTTTTAAATAAGAGTATTTTCAATAAATGTAAATTTTTATTTAATATTGCTTTATGTAGATTTAAGAAAATAAATAAAGCTACAATAACAATCCGGTCCAAAAATAATTATAAAATTGCATGAAGTTAATAGTGAAATATTTGAATATTTTATTAAATATTTTTTAAATATTGCTTCACATATGTCCAGATGAAAATTAAAATTAAAAGGATTTATTTACAAAATAATTAATTCTTTTATTTATAATTTTAAGCCTTTTGTTTTCTTTACTTATTTGCTCTTAATACTGAATTTTTAAAAAAATTCTGATTATCATTTAAATTGCTGCATTTGTTTCGAATTGAATTTCATATTACTTCAGAACTGAAGCATTTGAACATTAATTTCCGGGGAAAAAAATTTCCACATGCAGAGTGGCAACAGCTTTCAATCAGTAGTTTAGGAGACTCGGAAAGTATTACAATCATCTTTTTTACGGGGAGAAGAGTCAGAACTCGTTTATTCCAAAATCTCCGTGTTTCATGTTTTGTAGGAAAAGCGATTTATTTTCTTGAACTACTTCATTAAGTTGGAGACTCCAGATCAAATGTGAATTCTAAGCTGTGACCTAGATACGAAAGTAATTCATAGACGCATTTACGCATAATTTATTAACAATTTACATTCTATGTAACAAATGCTGATAACAGTTTATTCTTTTCAATAAATGGGTGAAGAACTAAACTCTGAATCAAGCAATTTTTTATTATGAACATGATTTTGTATATGTAATTGTAATCTATAGCGAATGAGGAATTTTTTTTAAATATAATTCTTGAAGAAATATTATTTTACTTTAAATCTATATTGTACATATTTTTATACATTAAATCATGCTCTTAATTATATAATATTTTATAAACAAATAAAGAGATGAAAACTTTATTCTTCATATGTTCTGAACCCTCAATAATATATTGTTAAATCTAAACACTTCAAAAACCTTTCTTCTGTTTTTTTAAACTTAGTGTGAGATAGCTTATTTCTAGTATAACGTATTGTTTATATGACAAGAAATATCGTAACAATGTTTTAGAGAGAGAAATTATGGCTTTATTCATAATATATATTGAATTGAAATAGCATTTTCCTTGATATTTCCTAATATGGTAAAATATTATCCATTGGACATAAATTTAAAAAATGCGTACATAATATTTCTTTAATTAATGCACTTGGTCTTTTTAGAAACCATTTTTTAAGAAAAGAATAATTTAAAATCCATAAAGATATGTTTGGATAAAAAATTTCTGCAAACTGTTAATATTAATGAAATGATATTTATTTAAAAATAGTTCCTGAAAATAAGGAAGATATCTGACAATCTGAAAATATGATTTCACATTTGATTTTAAAATTATGAGATTATCAAAATACTATACTAATAACATTATTACATCATATTATTTCCTTGAATTCTTATTCAAAGGCTGATGTAGAAATAGAATATGTATTTAAACCAGATAAGTTTTCTAATAACTTTAAATATTTGATTTCAATCTTTCCACCAGCACAGTACATTAATTTCAAAATTTGTAAGAACAATTTAGCAAGAAATACTCTTTTTATGTTGTAGTGTAACAAAAAATTTGAAATACATTTTTAACTGGAAAAAAATAATTTTTAAGTACTACTTAAAAATTTTTAATTCTTAAAATTTTAAAATTTTTTAAAATATTTAAATTTTTTAACATGTTTTTTCTTGTACTATTTATACCTATATAAATATATGTTTCAGAAACTTTGTAAATAGTCATCTGTGTGCTTGAATGCTTAATTTTTAGGAACAAATTTGATATATCCCCCAAAAATTAAGCGCCAAATCTGTCATTCACTACAGACTATTTAGGGTTGCTGTTTCTTATTTTGGTGTTGCCAATTTATGTTTTTTCAGCTTTTAGGCTTTTGCTGTTGTCAAATTTAATATTTTCTTGTATTTTGTACCATTTTTTTAGTTTTCTTTTTAAAGTTTTTTTTGTCATTTATTAATTTGTATTTAGCGAGAATCCATCTTGGCGAGAAAAAAAAGTCGCCAAATTTCCGATTTCGTGGGGTATATCAAAGTAGTTCCAATTTTTATTACAGATTTGATTTGTCCTATTATTTTGTGATGACTGAAAATAACTCAATATTTTTATATATAAAACATTTACGGCCGCCTAACCTGTCTAGTGGTTAGCGTAACTGACTTTGGATGGGGAGGACCTGGGTTCGAATCCCGGCTCGGGCATGGATGTACTTTCTCTTCCTATGTGTTTCTTGTCCTTCCCTCATCCAGATGATGGATGAATGTGGCCCAACATATGAACTATTGTGGTACTGTGAGATGTGTAGTACTACTAGCCTTCATGTGACTTATTCACAGTTGCCCACCGAGTAACGATAAATGAGTAGCAGTTTCCGGACGTGTAGTGGCACGTAAAAGATCAATCACCCAAGTGCCCGCCATAGGAAAAAAATATTTATAAAAAGATAAAATGTTTAAAATATTAACAATAGAATTTAATATTTCATATTGCATCATTATGTTGATATTTTTATGAGTTTTGACTAAAATTGAGAAAAATGAGTTATGTTTTTTGCTTACGATCTACTTAAAAAAAGTTTGTTATATATTACTTTTCTATTTATATATTTAAATTATTAAGATTCATCGTGACGTGACCCCATTTTATTCAAAAAACTAGTTACTTTATAGAATAACGAATGGAGGAAAATTTACAAAATCTGAGGTATTTGAGAATTTTATATTAAAAAAGAATTAAAAATATACAAAAGTCATATTTCTTCAAACATTACTCTCAAAGAAAATATTTTGAAATTTTAATTTTTTTTCACAAGATATAATCCTTAATATCTTGTGAAAAAAAATTTCCCCTTTTTTGTGAAATTTCATTAAAAATTTAGAAACATTTTATTTTTATACTGAATGAATAAAACAAGTTTATTTAAAATTGTTTCTAGAATAAATAAAAACATAGTTTCATTAGATTTTTAAAAATGTTTCATATAATGCTTAATTCGTTTTATAATAAAAGTCTTTATTAGAGGCATAATATTTTTAAATTTCTCTTTCATGCAAACCATACATTTTATGTGTTTCACATTTTGCTGTCAGATTTTCTAAAATATTTCAAATACTTGTTTCCATTTCCTTTAATTATTGTTTAAGATAACATATTTAAAATTTCTTAAATATTTCAAATTTATGTAAAGCTTTCTATATATTATAAAAAAAAATTTCTTTTTTACTCTATATTTTTTAATTATATTTGATGCAAAAATAAAATACAAAAAAATGTTATGTTTGGATGCCTCTTTTCTTCTTATTGTAAATCTTTTCTGCAGTACATTTTTTTGCTTTGATACAATTGAAATGTGTAATGTAGAAACATGACAAAATACATTTTAATAATATGCAATCAAATCAATACTTTGAATTAACAAAGTTTTGATAAATTGTTTGCAAATATTCTAATGTTTATATAATTTTGTACAAATCAGATATTATTTTGATTAGTACAAATTAAGTTATTTCATTCATATTCTTTCTGTACATAAATTTGTGGTCATCAAACTTTAATTATTCAAATAAAGATTCACTTACAAATCTTTTTAAAGTAATAATTTAATATCTTAAAATGAAGTAATTAATATGCATAATAAATTTTAAAATATTTTAGTCAAGTAAATAATTTGATTATGCAACAGGTATACTGTAAATAGCAAATATATATGTTCAATTAAATTTTAAATGTAATTTGAAATATATTTTAGGCAGATATTTTATATATTATGTAAGCAATATAAAATAGCGAAAACAAGTTTTTGCTGAAAGGATCTGAATGACTCTATGAAAGGATCTGAGTAACTCATATTTTAAACGACACAATTTTTCATTGAACAAAATAATTTTCCTTTCAAAAAGTCTTTCATTTCTTTGTTTTACATATTTGTTGATTTATACATTCTTTAATGTATTTTAATTCTTTTAAAGTAGTCAAAAATGATATATATATATATATATATATATATATATATATATATATATATCAGCTAGTAATTTAATCTGAAATCTATAAACTAGTTCGGGAGAGTTCTAATGGAAATTTTTATTGAGGCACTGGTAATGGCTTGCTCTTTTGTTGTTTGACATCCTTTGTAATGAAAATTAGAGAGTACTGAATAGCGAATAAATTATTTTAATGTTTCATTATTGACTTTCTGCTACAAAAGGAAAAGTTGCTGAATTGAATATGTTCCTGTTTTATGTTATTATATAAAAGTATAAATATTTTAAATTCACCACAATCGATCAACCTTGTAATGAAAGATCTTTCTTTAAAGATTTAACATTTTTACTGTAGTATATTACATGATATTCACAACAACATAATTCAAAAAGAAGAAATTGTGGGATGAATCTAGATTCTGGATATATTTTTCTGTTGGTAGAAAAAACATTTGGGAATTTTTCTATTGTGTAATATTTGTCACAATTTCTTTCTAAATCTGATTGAAAGTTTTATCATGATTTTTATTCAATAAAAATCTATAAAACTTCTGTTTTCACATATTATGCGAGATGCAAAAATGATTTTTTAGTGATTTCTTCAGCTAAATTCTGAAAACGAATTTCTTCCTAAGTTTAGCTTCTGCTTATCAACTGCACAATGAATAGAAAGAATAAATAATTCCATATATTATTATTCGTTTTATCGATTATGCGTTCCATCAACATTGCTGTCATTCATACATAAGTGTTTGTACGTAATGCAAGTATGATTTTTCGAAGAAAACATTTAATACTAACCTTCTCAATTTATTTTATAAATTTTAGAATGGTTTCCATACAATATTTCAGCATAAAATTAAAACAAATAATTTCATGAGCATTGTTATAAATTTTTGTTATTTAAGTTTCAGAACAAACTTCACAATGAAAAAATAATGGCACTGAAAGCACAGTGTATGAATACATTTTTCAATAGTATTTTTAACTATTTTTGTACTGAGAAACATTTCTTAGACCTTTCCTATGTTCAAATCTTTTAATGGCAATTTATTTTGTTTAATATATTTCATAATAAGGTTATGGATTTCTTTAAACAAAGAAATAGCATCTGATCTTGATTAAAAATCTTTATAAATGAACAACATTTTAAAAAAATAGCCATTTAAAGATTCCTAAAATTACATTTTAAAGTCACAAGCAATTTCAAAGAATTCTAACTTTTTGTGTTTAATTGGTATTTTTTTAAGTATTGCAGGCATCATTTCTTCACAAACAAATAATAAATATACAATTATTGTTTTATAAAAATGTGTGCAGAAAGTTTGTTTCAATTTCTTTAAATTGTTTTAGGTTATTTTTAACTCTTTCTAAAATAATATGTAAAATTAACATAATAATTTTGTCCCATTTATATATGTTTATTTGAGTTTTCTTCTCCTTTCTCAACATACATTATCGACGAAATTTATAGTGATTAAAACCTAAATCGAAGAAAAAAAGTTTATCTCAAAAAATGTATGCAAAAACACTATATTTGCAGTTTTTCTTTTTTTACTTTAGAAAACTATTTTTAGGAAAATAAACTATTAAATTGTGACAAATGCGCGTGTAAAGAATGTGCAAAAATAAATTTTTTATGTCAGATATGTGCATTTTTTTTGATTTATAAACTTTAATGATGAAAAAAATAAGGGAAAGAAAGAATGGTAATTATCAAAATTTCGATTTTGTTGTTTTTATAAAAAAATAAATTTTATTATAAAATTTCTTTATTTTTTTATTTTTATAGATTTTAAAAAAACTGTATTATTTAATTAAAAATTGCTAAAACGAGTGTTATTAATATAATGTAAAGTTCCTTTTGAACACAACATTACTGCATAATAAAAAGGAATGTAATAGTTGTCATATTGTAATCTTATTTATTTATCATATTGATATTAAAGATGTTAAATAATGCTATTCATTTTAAATTTATTTACATTTTTTATAAATTTAATGAATGCAATGTGATTTTTCTATGAAGTAATTACTGTACATTTGGCTAATCCATTACCATCACTCTCAAATATTATGAAATTTCAAAACAAAATAAATGAAGTAAGATGTTTAATGCTGCTGAAATTTGGGATTAAAGAAAAAATAGTTTGTCAAATTGATTATCAAAATTTCACATCATTATTTATTTAATTTTTTTGGTGATTAATCTGTCATAAAAAAGTTATTGTGCCAATTATTTAAGGCCATTGATGATATTTATAAATTAGTTAAAAAACTTTTTTTTTACCATGTAGAATTGTTAATATAGCTTGTAGTAGAATTTAAGATAATATGTTCTGACCCATTTCATCAATCCAAATATATTCATGATTTTTACGTTTATCACAGCAAATAGTTATCATAGGAAATTGAATATACCTTTCTATTTCAATATGTTTAAATTATTTATATTTCTGTTTATTTTTAGCAAAATCATTAACGCTTTTAAATTATAATGAAACTGAAATTTTTTTACAAATAAGTTTATTTAAATTCAATAATAAAACTTTAGATTAATTTTGTAAATAATTAAAATAATTAACACCTGATAAGTTCATCCAATACCGAATGAGTTTTTTTTACTTCCACTGTGTAGGCATAAATTTACAAAGTGCTGAGAGCTTAAAACTAATAAATCTAAGAGAAAGAAGAACAAATCACATAAATTGCTCAAATAGTGTTCTTACCAATTAGTACGCTGTAATTCCTCATAAGACCACGTAGAGCAAAAATTAAAGGCTGGTGGACCCTATTCATATCTCCTATAGAATCACAAAGTAGACACATAGGATCAACTGACATGCCTATGTGGTGCATTTTGTCAATTGTGCTCTTAAGATGACAGCAAAACCACAAGAGATGTGTCATAGATTACCAAAAACTCCTCTAATTTTTGAAGCCACACGCATCGGAGCTTCTTAAGATATTAAATATCGCATTGAATATTTTAAAAACAATTTAATCAACCATTAAAAAACCACTGTTTTAAGGATTTGTAATAAATTGACAACTTATACAAGGAAAACAACTTGTTCACTTCCCCAAAAACCTGGGCTCCCACTGCTGTTACACTGAAAATTCTTGAAATTGAAATAATTCAACTATTAATAAGTGATCAACAGAATCATTTAATCCAGTTTCTTTTTGAAAATATAAAATTTTACCTGGATTTTCAAACGTTTGATGGAGAGCTAATAATTTCTTTAGAATATGCATATTGCTGCTTCTTTATTATTAAAGAAAGCACCAATATAATCTGCAAGAGTGTGTAAAAGAAAAAAAAATTAAAAAACATCATCCCAAACATTAAAATGGCAATCAAACTGGAAACCATTGTTAATATTGAGTAGTTTTATGTAGATAGTCTGAAAAGCAAGACATTTCCAAATACTTGGTTAAAACATTTCTTCCTGTGAATAATTTCTACATAGTTTCTTTTAAGTCTATTTCAAAACATTAATGACCTCTATAAGATTTTCATATAGATTTTTTGGTACGAATTTTTTATTCACGATGTAAATTTTTCACAAATTATTACTATTGTATATTTAAAAACTTTAATTTTTTGTAAGCAATAATATAGTACTTCTGATATGGTCTTCATATCACCAATATTTAAATGAAGAACTTGATTTTGCATCTCTTCGAATTTATCAACTGAAATGTTGTCATGAGAATTTTATACTATAAATCATTAATAGCGTGATATAAGTTTCAATATAATAGTAACAGTAAACCCAAATACATACTACTACTAAAGGTATCCAAATACTACTAACTATTACTAATTATTAAAAAGAATACTTATCTTTTTGTAACACTTTTGATTGGATGCTGAACATGAAGCTTTCAACCTTATTTTAATCAAAATTCAATCCCAGATAAATAGGGTCCATGTTAGCAAGCAAATTACTTTAATACTCCACAAATTTATGAAAAAAGTGAAGAATTGTCTTTTTTAGATTTATAGTCTATTTTTACATTAATTAATGTACCAACACTCACAATAGATAGGCTTTTTAATATTTTCAATAAGGGTTTTATATCAAATAAGAAATAACAGATAATTGTTTTAGCTTTTCTAGGTTGAAGTATCATACTTATACAAAATAGACTGATATAAAATTCTACTAATGCTTTTAAAGCGATTAAAAATTTGATAAGTAAATCATTTTAAAATATTAAAGTTATCATTTTAAAATATTAATTTCCTAAGATATTTCAATTATTTTGCGAGAGAGATTAAGTTTATTCATGTTCAATAGACATTCATAATTTAATTTAATAAGAATTAAATTAAATAGAACTTTCTTCGTAGGCCTCAGTTTTTATCAAAACATTATGATATAAAAATTTGTTTCTAATTATATTAATGATATACATATACAGTCGTAATGTTAATTCAATTTTACATATCTTTATGAGATGGAATATTATAATTGTTGTGTTCCGCAAATAGCGAAGCAATTACACTAATCAGATGTGTATTGATAATACTGTAATTATAATATTTATAAAATCTATTTGTTAAAATTTCTTTGATGAATTCTCTAAACAATGTTTAAGTGTTCTTGAAATGATTAAATATTTTTGATTCTAGAATTGTTAAAATATGTTTATTTTAATAATTC
>JAPDSC010107904.1:0-12067 GCA_026290005.1 Latrodectus geometricus
CGAAATAGTTAGCTGTACACGAAATTGAATTTGAAAAGAGCACTACAAAATTTATTACTAAGCTTCATTTTTTAAAGAAATCAACATTTACTGTCAAATAAGCAAAAAAAAATTTGTTTTGGTATGTCACACAAAATAGTGAGGAACAAACTATAGTTAAACTAATCTAATGGTTCATGCAAAATGTTACTGTTTTTTGAAAAGAGAGGATCAATGAATAATATAGTTTCCAAAATAACTATTCTAATATGTTAAAATATTCAATAAATTAAGCTATTAGCAGTATTGATAACAGTATTTGATTTAAACTACGCTATATTAGTTTTATAATAACAGTTTATCCGTAAATTGTTTAGCTTTAACAATTTAATGCTAAACTGTGATTAAAAAACTATTTATATCCGTAATTAAAATTTTTGTAATATATTTTTTGTATTTTTGATGGCAAAACAGATGAAGCTTAAGTGCCAATATCAAAGACGATGCAGACAAATTTTGAATCACCATTTGACATAAAAGTCGATAAATCATTCCCTGAAATTCTACGAGAAAGCGATATAGAGATATCGAATTTCAGATTGCTATCTTATTAATATCTTGTCAATATTCTGTTGCGCATACTACCAAATACTTTGCAATAATAATACAAATATATTAGTTTTTCTTCAACCGGATTATGTACGTATTCGTAATATTTAAATACACATAAAAACAGGATGATAAAATAATTTTAGAAAACGCATTATTCAACACATTTATAAATGTAAAAATTGATTATTCAGTTTATAAATGAAAGAAATTATTCATATAATTGAAATTTTTATAGAATTAATTTATAAATATCGAAATTAAAATTGTACTATAGAAAACGATGAAAGAAGGATTAAAATGTAAAATTTAAGACAAAATCAAATTTATAAAGATTAGTATCATATCATCAAAAAAATTTGAATCTTGTTTCAGTTATGTCTTTGATTAGCCTTAAAATTTAAAAACATAACTTTGGAATTTAGGAGTTTATCTTTTTCAGTTTTAAATTAAACTTGAAATGCTTTAAAATAAAATTCAAGAAAATCAAATATAATGATAAATTTATTTATTTATTATCAAAATAAATAAATTTTATTAAAAATTTGAGAAGCAATTTGAGTTTTATTTGCAAATTATCTTACATAAACATAAACTGTATCAATTTGAATATTAATTTTATTCTAAATATTCTTGTACCCAATTCTTCACTGGACATGGGAAGTTCAATAGCTACCTCCATCGTTTTCATATCAAAAACAGTGACGTATGCAGCTGCAATTCTGGGATTGACAATCCTTCTCACATTCTTCTTGAATGCCCATTGGTCTCACAAGAAAGGAACGAGCTTCGCAAATACTTGAATAATAGATGGCCCCCAATTTTGTCGGACCTTGTGAAGAAAGAGACTTTTGTACTTTTCAAAAAATTTATCCATTGTGTAATTTAACTTCTTTTTTTTCCCCTCTTGTATATATATATATTTATTTTCATCTCATGATTTGTCTTTAAGATAATATGTTGTGCATTAGTTGTACCTTCGGGCCCTGTGTGATATTCCTTGGTGCACAGGGAGATAATTTTGTTTTCTCAAATAAAAAAAAAAAAAAATATTCTTGTGATATTTCCCTTATGTTAATATGTATCAATGCAGCTGCTTAAAAAAAATCACAATAAAATAGAAATACAATTTAAAATTCTTCTAAAGTAGAACAAAATATATTAACTTACGTCTGTGAGAATGTATTCATAAATGCAACTAAATATATCAGATTCTATATTTCAATTATATCCATTGTATTTAATAACATTTTATACAAATATATAAGAGTTCAATTTCTTTGACATCATACTAAATGAACCAAGTAATTAAACTGATCTGAAATTAATATTTACATACCTTTTTGTACAGAAATTATTTTTGACTTACATAATTTTATTGAAAATACAATTGATTAAATAATAAATATATTTATTAATGAAATAAATCGATATATTATTTTGAAACAATATACCGATTATTGAAAAAGAGTTATTTTTTCAAATGATATTTTGTAACATAAATATTTTTATTTCCCAGTAATAGGTTAAAAAAGTATTTTTAAAATATAGTGAATATAATTTTATCTTAACTTTACAGTAAAGGAGACAGAAAAATGAAAAGTAAAATACAAGTTTGCTTGATATAAAGGTATCTAGTTGAGAGTTTCATAGAAATTTTGGTATTCCTTACTTATTGAAAAATATATTTCTTAATCTTTGGGAAAAATTTCTTATATCTTTTTAAAAGTGTTCTCTTATTTCTCAGAAAAACTTTTTTTTCCAGTAGATTCACGAATGAGAATTAACTGTAAGCTGCCTAACAATTCACTTTTCAACCATATATAAAATCTTAGTTTTTAATAATTTTTAGCATTAATCTGTAATGAATTTATTGTATCAAACTAAAAATATTATTTTAGATAATTTAAGGATTCTATAACCCAGTGATTCTCAACCTGTGGGGCGCGCCCCCCTAGGGGGGCGCGAGCATATCCAAGAGAAAATGTTATTTAAAAAAATTGATTAAGTGACTGAAAGGAAAGAACACACACACACATACAAAACAAAATATATTTCGACATAATTTAATAATTAACTTATTAAATTAAAACAACTTACTAAATTAAAAACAAATTTAATAATTAGTGACTTCCTTGGGCCTGTCTTTCAGAGCAAAGTTTTTCGAAGGAGGGTTTAATATTAGAAATAGACACTCTCAGTTCTTTTTCTATATTTAGCTGAGATCTATATTTTGTCTTCAAAGAAGCCACCGCAGAAAATCCAGTTTCACAAAGGTAAGATGTTGAAAATGATAGTAGAATGCGAAAGCCGTGAAGTCTATGAAGGTTTCTTCCTCTTCGATTGAGAGTCTTTCTGGAGTATTTTGGATCCCTCACCCACTTGTAACTTGATATCAGTTTGTCATCAGTAAGAAGTACTTTTTTAAAATTCTTTGCTAGCATTGCTAAATGATTTTCAATGGTTACAAAAACAACTTTTACATGTTGTTCTTCAGCCTTGTAAGTTTTAATACAATCATTCAAATTTGCAAACATTGTTAAGTTTTCTTGCTTTAAATTTCTGCTCCACATTTCCAATTTCCTACAAAAAGCATTAACTTCATCACTCCTATGCAATATATGTATATTTGCTTCTTGCAGTTGAAGATTCAAGTTATTTAATTTCTCGAATACATCGACCATGTAGCTCAATTTCAACACAAATAAACTATCGCGAAAATTCTCAGCTTCCGGTCTGTTTTCCTCTTCTAGGAAAACGGCGATTTCTTCTCTTAATTCATAAACACGCTGCAAAAATTTCCCTCGTGATAACCATCTTGCCTCGCAATAAATTAGTAACGCTGAATGTACTGCAAACATGTCTTTACAAAGTGCGGAAAAGATTCTTGATTTCAGGGGTCTCATTTTTATATAATTTAATACGGTTACAACCGTAGTTAACACAATATTCAAACCAGGACTCATTTCTTTGGAAGCCAAAGCTTCTCTATGGATCATGCAATGTGTCCAGACGCACTGTGGCGATTTTTGTTTCACAAGTGCTTGAATACTTTGGAATCTTCCTGACATAGAACGAGAACCATCCGTGCATAATCCGACGCAATTTTTCCATTCTATGTTTGCCTCGTTCATAAAATCATTTAAGATAGCAAATAAAGCGAATGTTGTTGCTTTGAGTTCTATTGGTTTGCAGAAAAGTAATTCTTCTACTACTGATAAATCATCACAAAATCTAACATAGGCAATGAAATGAGCATCTTTATTACTATCTGTTGCCTCATCGAGTTGTATTGAAAACAATTTGTAACTCAACTTCGACAAAAGCTGACACTCTACATCTTCAGCTATATCAGCAATTCGACGGGCAACAGTATCATTTGAAAGAGGTATGGACTGCATTTGTTTTGCAAAATTATCTCGAAACATAATTTCTACAATATCAATCGCGGCTGGCAAAATAAGCTCTTCACCAATGGTGTGAGGCTTTTTACATCTGGCTATTTTATATGAAACTTTGTATGAGGCAATTAAAGCTTTTTCATTCACAGACAAAGTTTTTTTAAACAATGATTTTTGCTTTTCATATGATTTTAATGTTAATTCGAAGAATTCTCTGGATTTGTTTACGTACTTACTATGAAGCGTTTCTTAATGTCGTTTAAGTTTATTAGGTTTCATGCTGTCTGCCGCCAACATTTTTGAGCAAATGATACACAGGGGCCTTTCTTCTTCATTTACTTCAGTACTAGTGAACCCAAAATTTAAGTATTCTTGAGAATATTTTCTTTATTTTATTTTCGGAACCACGCTCATCTGTGTACTTGTTGATGCTTGTATATCGTCTAATGCTCGCTTACGCCCGCTTAAAAAATTTATCCATGATTCTGCATAAGTCTGCTGCCGTGAATATTTAATACGGTAAATTGCAATTACACGAAAATATATATAATATACACATTCAGAATAGATTCAATAGCGATAGAAGGATCGACTCGAATGAGATTGTCTGGAATTGAAATAGGCGTCATAGAACTTTCTCCTTCTCGGTATGAGAAAACATTTGTTCACATCTGCGCACGCTCCTAGCTTAATTTTTTGCTGACCAGACAAATTCCAGACAAATCGAAATATCTCGCGAAACCGTGAGAATGCCCGACATGGTGGGACGCAAGAGCAATAAAAAAGCATAGGATTCTTGTTTTTTCAATGCTGAGGATCGGTGTTGCAAAATGTCAATAAATTTCGGTATTTTTGGTAATTTGTAAAGTTTAAAATTAAAGTTGTTAGTGTTGGTTTAGTGCCAAAATACTCAAAATACATTATTATTGTATATATTTTATTGTATGCGGTGGGGAGGGGGGGCGATGAAAATTATGATTGAAAATTGGGCCATGAATACTAAAAGTTTGAGAAACACTGCTATAACCCAAATGTAGATTCTCGCCAGAGCTAGCAAAGTTTAACCTCCAATAAGCATTGTCAGAGAGATGCAGTTTTGCAGAAACAAGTATCGAACCCTATACTCTCTATGTCTGAGAACAAATGATATTCTCATCAGACTATTTCAGAAATAATCCTGGGATATTTAACACATATTTTTAATAAACGGTATGATTACTGTTGGATAATTTATTTACAGCGTCACAATCACTTAATTCATATTAAAATTAAATTTAAAATTCGAAATTCCAATTTCTGTTTATGACGTCGTTTAAATTATTATTTATTAAGATTTTGTATAATGGAAATAGAATATATGGAGAAGTTCAAGTGAAGTAGCGCAACGAATGTTTGATTTTTAAATTGTTTGATTTATAGTTATTAACTGAAATGACTTTTTTGAAATGTGCTCTAATTTTTTGTTGTGTGAGTAGCATTTTAATGTCTATGAAGATCACAATTATTATACATCTACATTATATTTATTATAATTTTAGTTCAAGAACGTGTTTTGCATATTAAGTAAGATGAAATCTAATACAAAAAATAAGAAAATGTGTTTAAAATTTTCATTTTGTTAAATTTTATAAAATTAAAATTTCCTAAAAAAGAGGAGGGTTTTGTTTATTATTCGATTTTGCATAGATACATCTTTTTCACATGATTGGCTTAAAAAAATTAGGCTCGACTTTAACAGCAGCATTTCTCTAAAATGCATTTTATACTTCCACTGACTTTAATGATTTAGTTTGTTTTGTTTTTGGCACACATTATATTTACTTTTCTTCCTTGCCATGTCTCTAAAAAAATCTGAACTTTTTACTTTTTTGATTTCTTAAACATCTAGTCTATTTTAGATTTATTTCTTAAACATTTCAGTTTTCAGCTTCCTTAATTCTTATAGCACGTTTTCAAATAATCGATATTCTCTGGATTAATGAATTGTTATCTTTAATTCTAAATGTTCTCTTTGGTCCAATCAATATTAATCTCTGATGGATCATAGTTCAATTAATAAACTCACTTTCGTTAATATCCATGAAAATAATAAAATAATTTTGCCTTTCGTTCCATCTTGCTTAGTACTGCTTCTTTCTAAGTATCGTAATTTGAGGTCCAAGCCTTGTTGACAATTTAGATCATAATTATCCTATTGTTTATTATAAAAAATTAGAAGTTCAAAATTTTATTTGTTTCTCTATATCTACTTCTCAACTTTCAATAATAAGTTTTCAAATTTTTTTCTAGCCTTACATAAATGATTTATATTAAAATAAGATTTATTTTAGTCGTTATATCAGATGGGAGATAAATCATTTTGTTGTTAGAAATTACCCATAATTCCTTTAATAATGCAAATTTGTTGCATTATTTTTGGTGACAGTAAATGTTTTTCTTAAAATATGGATTATATAAAGAGAATATTTGCTGTTACAGTCATACTCAGCTTTCTTGAAATATTATTTTTAAATATCACAATACTCTGCAATATCAAGACTCATTAAATGTAATTTAATTGGATGAGATTTTAACTCTAATATTTTTTAAAATCTAAGCATGCTGAATAAACATATAAACTTTGATTTTGTATAGTCTTTATACAGAATTACGAGAAAGTATTGAAATATTAATCATTCTGCATGAGAAAGTTTAATTTTATATAAGCTTTACATATATTTTCATTGAAAATAGGGAAATATTTTCAAGTTCAAAAAGAAATATAATAGTTAGAATTAAATGTATAATAATCAAATAATCAAATGAAATGTATGTAAGAAATAATATTTTACAGTTTAAATCAATCGTAATTAAAATTAGATACAATATAAGATATTAAATTGATTATCAAAACTGCACTTTTTATATACTTGTTCAAAATATTTTTATATTTATGACATGATAAAGGTTTTATTAATATAGAAATTTCATTTAGTTTTGACTACATTATGTGGTATTCATTGAATATTTATCTACTCAAAATTTTAAAACAGATAAAAATGATTTTCTATTTTGGATAATAAAAGAAGTCAATTTAAAATTATTTTTTTAATAACAACCCTGATTTATTTCAAATTAATCACACTTCAAAAAATTTATTTAATAAATTACATTTAATGAAAAATTAAATAATTAACTTAAAAATATTTTAAACACTAAATTTTATCACAAACTAAATAGATAAATCATCATTGACATAGCAGTATGAAGTCTCAAATTATTTCATCATTTTAAAATCTAAAGGACTTCTATAATAAAGGCTTATGTTTTATTTCAGCCTCTAATTTTCATTGCGATTAAAGTATTTGTGTCAATGAAACTTTTCACAACTTTCAATGTACTCAGCTTTGTTATTTTGCACTTATAATGAGAACATGTTTGCTTTTAAATTTTATCTAAACTACTTCCATATCTCTAATGATGTTCAGAATGTCATGTGAATTAGATACAAATATTATCAAGTTTGTCATTTTCAATATCAATGAGTTTGAAAGTATGATTTAAATGAATTTAAAATCTTCACGATTCATCTCAGCATCCTTAATATCTATAAGTAAATACTAATATCTGATATAGAAATTATTTTAATAAAATTATATTTTTCTTTTCATATTTAGAAAAGTTTTGCCTTATAATTTTATTTCGTTAATTTGAAGAACACAGATTTATTCTGTAGGCACTGGATTTAAATTCCTATTAAAGAGACACAAAGATCAATATGCGTCAGTCATATGAGTCTCAGTACCTTTGAAAAAATTATTTTTGCTCTTTTCTTTCATCTGTGATAGAACCACTCTTAGTTCTAACTTGAGTCATTGGTTATGTTTCCATGAATCTCAAAACATGATTTATATTTATTGAACTATAATTTGATTATCTATCATGCTTAGTTAATTTAACTCCAAGTATTACGTTAGTTGACACAAAAATAATTCAATCCTTTTTCACATAAAATGCTAAAATAAGTCCCTTGTTTGAGAATAGTGAGGTTAATAATTTCCTTATTTAATCCTTGAAAATCAAAATGCTTACATTGTTTGAGCATTGTTTTTCGTTCGTTTTTATGCTGAAAAACACATACATAAAATTAAATTTTCCGAGCTCTTTCTTATTGTTTGCAATCGCTATAGTCGTCCAAGTATTTTTTACGCCAATCCCATAAGTATCATATAATAGAAAGCTAAGGTAATCAATGATACTTGATTTCTGTATAGTTTCCATCCCAATTATCATCTGCTAGGCAAATTATTTAAAAAAAAATCATAACATAAAAATAACACATTACACTTTTTATTATGAAAATAACACATGACATACCATTATAAGATAATTAACATTTATCATGAATGCTTAAGTATTTTACACATTTCTTTGACAAAAGTTGGTCTAAATTTATAATATTATGAAGAATGCTTTTTGAGAGAATGGTCTTTATTCCTTTTTATTCAGCATTTATAATTTTCAGATGTATTATATGTGTATTTAATAATGAACTTCATAAAGTCATAAAAATGGTTAGGATTTTCAAAAATCAATAATTCTGATGAAAACAAAGAAATCTTCAATGAAATAATCGTTTTTAGGATTAATAAACATTTTTTGATTAATAAGTGTTTTTATATATTAAATTGTTTTGAAGAATCAATGATGAATTGTAATTAATTTAATGCCAAATTTTTGCTTACTTACATGGATAACTCTTAAATAAATCCATCATTCAAGTAAAAAAAAATTTTTTTTGTACCTAACAAGTACAAGTATTAGAGGTGAATAAATCTCAAAAAATCTTTAGCAATAATAGTGTCTCCTTTGCTTTAAGTATATGTATGATAATCTTCAAGAACCTGATTTTCTGAAAACTTGTCAAAGACTCTTTAGGGAAGTAAAAAGTTCTCTTAATTCCCACCCCCCCTCTTCAGTTTTAGCTCAGAAAAATGCCCACCTTTAATGTTAACTAATATTAAATTTCAATAAATAAAAAACTTTTTTAAATGTAAAAAAATGACCTTAAAAGTTTTTTAAACTTTTATGGCATCATCATTTATATCATCAAGTTTAACGATAAATCCAGTTGCATCTACAGAAAAATTAAGAATGAAGACAAAGAAATTTTAAATAAAGATATTACGTATTATAAGTGATAAAAAATAATTTTAAAAATTATAAGTAGCCACTTATTGCTCCTATTATGAAACTCTTGTTGCCATTATAAGTCATGAAAACTCTCTTATTATTGCACTTTTCCACAACCGCTACCTTATATTTGTAAAAATCTTTAATATTTATACTTCTAATTGAAATTAGTAACATTTTATTAAAAATATCACAAATTGACAAAATATGACAAATTTTCATGATTGTATATATTTTAATAAGTTGTGATTTAAATTTTTATACTTAATATTATCAATCTGATTATGTGATCTTCTTCTAAAATATCACTCTGTATCTACGCAATATGTTCATAAAGAAGACGCTTTTTAATAATGACTAAACATTTGATTAATGTCATTCAAAAATAGGAGTATGTCGAGACTGTAAGTGTTTTGCATTTATAACTAAACAGCTCAAACATAATTGATGTGTGTAATTTTTTTAACATAGTGAGTTATAATATTTTGATTGCTTTGTGGTCTTACATAACTTGTTATTATATTCTCCTGTTCAATGTACAAACAAATTAAAGCAAATGTTATTTGTTATAACTCAAATGTATTTTTATTTGGGAAAGTAAAAGAAAAATGTTTTAAATATGTTTAGACTAACCACTTATAATTTCTAAACATCTATATTCACGTTTCACTTGTAATCATTAATAACGTTTTTTTTTTTATATTCGAATTAATTTGGAGCACTTGAATTACTTAAGAGTTTAATCTTTATATTTTAACTAATATGGTATATATAAATAAAATTTGACTAAATACATATTTAATATAATAATAATTGATGGATTTTATTGTTTCCCTGCATTTGGTTTTAAGTATACAATTTAGTAATACCAGTTTTCAAGCGGGAATATATCCAGTTATTATATTTTTCCCACTTAAATATGTATCAGTAAATATTAGAAATTCTAGAAATACTTCAATCACATTTTTTAACATTTAAGTTTTTTACACATTATGTTTTCGGAAAAATTAAAAATTGCATAAAAATTACACTCTTCAATTTTATATAGCAGATAAATCATATTTTAATATACCTCAGAGAGATATTTTAAGAAACAAAAACGCATTCACATTTCCCATGTTTCTTTCAAATTTGTGTCTAATCTTATCTGTCAAGAGAAGAATTCACTTTTTTTTATCTAATGTTCATTCATTTGTTCAATGTCTTTTCCAAACAATTAAATTTCAGGGACTTCAAGAATGTCCTACTTCTAAAGCATAGCTAATAAGGGGAATTCTGTTCTTATTATTTTGTCAGACGTTGGTTTCCAAACGGTTCATTCATTTCTTTTAATTCAATAGAAGTACGATAAAAATTTTTCCTTTTGACCTATTTTTAAACTGGAAGATTTATGCTTCTCTTTTTTTACATCAGGCAAAACCTTTTTTATACAATCTTTATGTCAAAAAAACTGTAATTAATTGAAGGATTTCAGATTACTTAAGTGAATAAAGGGTATGTTTAAATAATGAATTATATTAAGATCAACAGAATACTTTATTTGAAATTGAAAATGTGGTGGTGTATATAAAATTAGAATAATTGTAGAAAAATATTTGAAAATTATCTTTAATATGTGTGTGTAAAAGAATGATAATTTTTTTTTAAATTTTAATCATCTTTAAAAAAGAGTGGCAATTAGTTTGAATTTCTGTTTAAATAAACAATAAACATTCTCGTTCAGACTGTGGTGAGGATTGCTTGATACTAGAAAAAAAGAAGATGTTTTCAATTTAAGAGATTTCACAATTATCCAAATAATGATAATAACATATGCCATTAAAATGGAACAGGATAAATACCTCTGATATAATATTATGAAATTTCAGACAATAAAAATGCGATAAGAAATAATACCAGAAGTGAACGAAGATTTATTAGTGTATTCCTGACATCTAAACAAATTAAATTTATAATCTGAAAAATAGTTTGCTACAGTGAAACATAAAATGAGAATTTTACTAATTCATGATACCAGTAAAATAGAAATAGCTTATATAAAGCAGAAATTTATAATCAGCCATATACATTGACAAATGAATAAAAAATATTAGCAATAAATGAGATTATTTTATGTATAAAAGGGACAAAGTAACTTATATATCCATACAGGGAACAAGATAGCCCAAACAAACTTTGGTGAGAGGGAATTTTACTTATACGCCTAGTTTCAAAGAAATTTACATGTACGAGATTCAAAGATATATTCATAACAAGAAAGACACACACATATATTCATTTGGTAAAAGAAATTACATTTTGCAATGTAATAATATGTATATATAAATTGCTTATACCATAAACACATTTGATGGTATCCTACCTGCCTATAACGCAAGTTTATCGTAAGCACGTTCTGTATCTAAATTTTCTGTTTACGTATGCGCAAATATTATCTATAAAAATATATGTTATTTATAAATACGCTTTATATTCATTAATTCTTCTGAGGTAGCATAAATTCCATGTCATATTTATCATTACTTTTAAAGGGTAAAAATAATTAGGGCAATATTTTAACAAATATGATAATAATTTTGCTTTTTATATACATCGTTAGTCATGTTGGTTTGTACACATATGATCACCAATAAATAATTTTCAAATGTTGCTTTAACTTAGCCAATAATAATAATAAATGTTTTATTAATTTCAGTAAAATTTTTTACATATTATAATAAATATATTAGAAAGTTACAAGGCAATTTCCAGTTCAGGTATAAATTTAGGAAAAATTTGGGATTTATTTAACCTTTAAAGAAAGTTTATGAACACAATCGATTACAATAATTTATTTAGTTACATTTTCTTGGTCTAATCAGGTTGTTTAATAGATGATATACATTATAAATCATATTCAATATTTT
>JAPDSC010107905.1:0-33335 GCA_026290005.1 Latrodectus geometricus
TTTTTTTTAATTGTTTTATTTTTTGAATATTATCGATATTATTCTCGTTATTTTTTAAAGGTTGTTTCAGAAAAGTTAAGGTTTTTAAGTTACACTTCTTAGATGCTTGTAAAGAATACTCGTGTTAAATCAATAATTTTAAATTGATTGCAGGACTTCTACAATTTCAGGAACTGAAGCAGCATTGATTTTTTCAAACGATTATTATTTTTTATTTTTTAGAAAGAATTAGTGAACACATTTTGAAAGAATGTTTCACTGTATTCAAAATTTAAAAATTACTTCAATTATTTTCCAAAGGCTGAACTTATATATGAGAGCAAAGCTTTTCTTATACAAGAATTATTATTTGAAGAATAGTTAAAACATAAATAAAATATTGAAGACTTTTAATTGACTTTAAAATTAACAGATATGTAGATACCTTTAAAACTAAAATACACAGATTTCTATTAAATTTTTGGAGTATTATGATATTACTTAATTATTTCTAATGCATTCATATTAATTTTACCTATAAAAGAAATTATTTTTTTTAAAAAAAAAGAATGTTTTTCCTTGCATGGCTACAAATCATGCATTTCAATGAAACATGCAATCGGAAAATAACTTTTTATCTATTTCTCAGGAAAAAACTATAATTTCAGTTAACTTGGCACTGAATTTTGTACCCGCTTGTAAAGCTTGTATCTGCTGCTTGTTATCTATTTAAAAATAAATAAAATTCCTTTTTTAGCCTTTGTTTATTACTAAATTTTACGAGAAACATACGAGCACAGAATCAGGCAGTAAAAACGTTATATTTGTTTTGAAAATAATATTTTTGTTAAATTCAATTCATATCTTAAAGATAAAAACTATTTATCACCACCTAACTTTTTTCTTTTAAAGGAAAAGTTATCAGAGAAATAAAAGTAAGAGAAACAAATATTTTAGAATATTTATCCCATAAAATGTCTCAACTGAAAGAAATTCTTTAAACCAATGCAATTTGCTAATGAAAAATTCTTTTCATGAAATAAACTTTTATGTTTTCTCACTCAAAATATTGTTTTTTAAACGTAATATAACCAATATCTCTCTCCAAAAATGTTAAATGTCATAACAAAACTATAAATTACTTTTAAAATAAACTTTGTTTATCATTTTTAAATAGAACATTAAAAGATTAAATTGTTATAGCTGAACATTGCTTAAATCTTCCTTATACACTGTTTTTTATTCTTTTATTACAAGTTATATTATTTCAAATAATAAAAGAAACTAATTCTAGATGTTTTCAGCAAACTTATTTTTGTTTTTTTCTTTTTTACTATTTTGTTTGTTTAGCATGATGCATTAGTAAAATACAAAATTTTAATTTTAACAATTGTTAATAAATTGTTTATGATGATTAATAAAATTCCCCTCTGCTTAATTATTTCTCAATTATGAAAAAATGAGTAAAACATATTGCAAAAAAAAATAATTTTTATAACAATTTCTTTAGAAGCATAATATTATAAGAAAAGGGGACTTCGTGGGTTAGAAAAGCAATTTTATTTGCTACTTTCACAACCAGCATTACTTTTTGAAACATATTTATATATTTTAATATTATAGTTTTGTGTGTCCAAAGTGTTCCTAAATTAATAAAATATTAATACAATAAATAATAAGCAAAGACTTTTTATTTAAATAAAATTAGTATTGATATAAAAAATAATTGTTTTATATCAATATATATATGAAAAAATGTTTTACAGTTTTATAAACTTAGACATATTTGACATAATCGTCATACTGTCTCTAAATGGTATGTGCACTTCCTAAATTTGCTTGAAATATTTTTTACATTACGAAATAAATGTAAATTGCCACCTGCTTATTTTTAAAATAATATATATATCCTTGTAAATATTTCAAATGATCTTTACACACCCATACTCAAAGAGACAGAGAAAATGGCTGCATCATAGTACGTGTGTTTGTTAACGAAATCTATAAACAGAAGTAAAATTCTAATTATTAAAAAAAATTATTTAATCACTATTAAAATGAATTTTTACAATTAGAATTAATTTTATTTAGTTTTCAATGATGATAGTTTATAATTTAAAATAATTTCAAGAGAAACTTTTTTAATAAAAACACTTCGAATATATAGATTTCTCTATCTACATAAAATGTTTAATGAGGCATGAAAACAGGAAAATTATACATTTTTTTCCTTTTTCACAAATTTTTTATGTGCAGTTAATATATATCCCTTATATACCTATTGATGTAAAAAAACAATTTTCAATAATTATTAATTTGAAAATATTTGTCATGGCAATATTTTCTATTATAATTTGTCAATTCCATAATATGAAATACATATTGATTTTTTTTGTGCATTAACGCTCTAAATCAAGTTAACAATCATTTTATAAGCATAAAGTAAATAATAAATAATGCTTAAATGGCTAAAAACATTCTTTTTTCTAGACTGGCAAAAGTCTTTTATATCAATTGATTTTAGGAAAATATCCCTGTATAAATTATTTTCACTTTTAACTTTGCTAGAAATCTTGTGATAAATGAATATTCCGTCGCCAGCTAAGCTTAAAATTAATTCTAGTTTTCACTTTTGTTGACTTGAGATAAAAAAGCAAGTACTTAATTAAGGAAATTTCGTATAACACTCTTATATAAATATACTAAATGTTAGTAGGTCCTGTTAAAAAACAATATCTGTTTTGACAAAGGAGAATTAATTAATTTTCTCTAGCTGTGCCACGCTTCTTCGTTGACTGTTCAGCTTATATTATACTTTCGTAAACATTTTTTCGTGATAAATCATACTTTTCATCTTTTCAGTTCATAAAGGAGAAAATATTTTTAAAAAATATGGGCTGATGAATTATGTGCATAAAAGGTCAGGACATTTTTCATAATTTTGGATATTTTAATATGTTTCATAAATAACACAGTCCTAAAATTGCAAAATTGTTTCAAAAAATAAATTAATTCGGCGTTAGTACAAAATGTTATTTTTATAACTTTTTATATTTAATGTCACAAAACATTTATATTTTCAAAACTGTCAGAAGAACGCAGCCCAATACGATACATTGAAATCAGTTTTTACATTTATATTTTAAAGAGTATATAAGAGTTTTTTGTGTGTATCACGTTTACTCACTTTCTATTCGAATATTTGTTTTAGTATTTATAATGCTACCAAATAAATCTTAAGAAGTATCAAGTCATTTATTAAAAAGAATTGTATATGTATAAAAATAGTAATCTATATTAATTTTATTACTTTAAATAATCATTTTTTAATTCAATAAATATAATCAATTAAGGTTACATTACTTTTTTCAC
Source organism: Latrodectus geometricus (assembly GCA_026290005.1). Taxonomy (NCBI): domain Eukaryota; kingdom Metazoa; phylum Arthropoda; class Arachnida; order Araneae; family Theridiidae; genus Latrodectus; species Latrodectus geometricus. Next base: position 3,352 of record JAPDSC010107905.1, read on the forward strand.
TACTCAATAACTTGACAAACACATTTGTCACAAACGCATATTACATATTACCACGCTTATATATCATCAGAATATATATGAATGTAGAAACATAGGATAAATCATTTATGTAAGTTATGGCATCGTCCACAAAATATGCCCTGTATATTTAATTTTAATTAGAGTTTTAGCTGAACAACAACCAAGATAAATTCACAAAATATATTTCACTACACAAATTAAGTCTATAGTTCAATTGTAACTTTATCCTTCAATTCAAAATTACGTGTTTCTAAATTTAATTCAAAGTAAACATTTCCTGTGTTTAACATTGATTACATTTTACGAAATTCATAAAAAAATAAAACGACTGTTCCACTTATTTTTCTAATTAAACATCCTTCATCAATCTCATATGAAATTATAAAAATAAAAAAATAAAACTTTAAGTTTTAAGAAAATTTAACTGAAAATATTTATAAATCCCAAATATTTTTATATTTATACTTTACATAAATAACCTTAAACTTTCTAAGCCAAAACTCCAGTAAAATAAAAAATTTTTGAAGTTTCAAATGTAATGAAAATATGTTCTTAAGTCAAAAAGCAGTGAAACTTTAAACATTTTTTGCTTTTCTAAACACTATGCATAATAAATAATGTTTTTTTTCTGTAATTGAAATATCCATTAGTTTATGGTATTATTTATAGTTGCCAATATTTATAATTTTCTACAGAAGGCTCACCATGGCCTAATGGTAAGCCTGTGCTCTTCAAAGCAAAATGTCACGAATTCGATCAAAACAACTCTCAAACATCAGGATTATTTTGTTATCTTTTGTATCATGTGATATTTGATCCAATGCATAATGTCAATATGTAATTATCATTTAATGTAATAAACTCTTCCTAATTTTGGTAACACTGTAATACATAAATTTTTCATTTTTAAATACCTTTTTATATAATCTGAATCATTTACTACTACTTGATGCAATTTTATGAAACTTAGAGTTTGCTTTTCATTTCTTTAACTTCCAACTGTATTTTAATTTTATTGAAATCTTTCCAACTATTTTACATTCAATTGATTTATGTAAATAATTTTTTTATGTAATTTTTTTACTCCTGTAATTGTACTACGTCCAGCGTTTTTCAATCAAACTGGTAGAACTTCATTGGAGTAATGTACAGAGAAATCCACTAGTGCCCACTTCCATTTCATTAAAACAATCGAATATTATTTACTTTCCTGACTGTTAGAGATAGCATATTTGATATAATATGCTATAATCATGAAAATAATATGAAACAAGTTTATTACATTAAGAATTAGGTATCACAACAATAGTAATAAATTTGGCATTCTTTAACAAGGATTTCTATGTGCCCATATTATACAAAATTTGTCTTTTAATTTATAAATATGCAATTAAATTCTTCTTAACTTCATACGAAAGTAACTGAATTATAATTTTGAATAGTTTTTTTCTAGATATTTTAATTCTTATCAACACTTTAAATATCATCAACAAGTCTGCATTCAAAAGATTGCAAAATATTATTAAAGAAACATTCATAGCGCATTTAATCTAATGTGCGTCTTATTATGATTTATCTAATACATATTTGACATACGCAAATAAGTCAATATGTATTCAATAAACCATGCATAAGTCAGATACCATCTAAGCACTTTTTTCAGCAGTTTGTCAAAAGGATATGTTTACAACTTAAATCATGTTTCGACCACCGGTTTCTGTGAGTTTAGTATGCCTGGTTATTCATTCTGTATCATGAAAGATGAAATTTAATAAATTGGCACGGTTCTTATTTTGAATTGTGTGAGTATAGAAAATAACTAATGCTTCAAGAATATAGATTAACTTCGCTAATTTTTAGAAGAATATCGCATTTAATTATTACTGGTGATTCTTAAGTACGAACAATGAAAAAAGCAAAACTTTTAATTTTATGCTTTGGTTTCACTATTATTTATATTTTTTTTATATTATAATGTTTACTGTTCTTAAAATTTATTTGATATATGAAGCAATTTTACTATTTGATTTTTCATGAGAAATAAAAATCTTGAAAAAAAATAATTCAATCTTTAATGTCTGTCTGAAATTTTTCATAAAAAAATATCAACCCTTGTATTATACTAGTATTGTCATAGATTAAAAAGATAGACTGAAAACCTTTTGCTAAAATTAACATATTAAATCAAGAAAATAATTTTTCAGGTAAAAAATTGTTTTTTTAAGCATTCCATCATATGCATTATTTTATTTTGGGCATACTTGTCGATAAAAACAAAATTTTCAGCTTAGAGTTGAGGTAAATATTAATTTCAGTAGTCACTAATAGAATAGTGTATCCAGTATACAGAATGGATTTTTATCGAAAATAGATATTATTGTCCTTTCGTGACTCTATAACTTAGAACATCTGGAACAAAAATATTGAATAATTTACAAGTTCCCTTCTCTACAACAATATGGATTACAAGAAATATTTTTTTGGATTAAATAAAGATCATTATTCATTTTTTACATTGTGTATTTACAATATCGACATGTGAAATTCTGAGAATTAATGTTGGGATTGTGGTCAGTAAAACAGTATTAAGCACATTGATCACTTGCAGTAATTTGGTATCACTTTTATTTGTGACTTTAGTTGTAAATATTCAAAAGTTTAATGTGATGGAACAGACTTTAATGGACATTTTATATGTAAAGTATGCTTACAATTATTTTTAATACAATTTATATGATTTCATGTACATCATATTATATTCAAACATAAATAAAACAATTAAATGCATTTTTCAGGAAATACGCTAGATTTATAGATAATTTTTCTCTTACACCCGCTAATAGATAAAGAATTATAAAAATGATTTTTACACTATATTTACCAATGAATCTACAGATGTTTAAAATTTTAGTATTACAATTAATTATCTATGTTTTTTTTCATTTTGAAAAAGATTTTTTTTTGATTAATGTTTAAGACTTTACGTTGTACATGTACTAATAACTTTTCAGTAAAGGGAGTTTCGCAATTACCTAATCATAAAGTGTAAAAAAATACTTGCTAAGCAATTTTAGGCAGTTTTTCGCATATTTTTATTTAAAAAAATACAAATGATGAACACGTTTCAGGAGAAAACATTTTGGTATTATTAAAAAGAAAAAATAACATTGTTTTATGATATTAATAATTCATAATATTTTAGCAATTAAAATCTTAAATATTCAATGAAATTGAAGTAGTTAAGATTTTACTATTCTGAATAATGAAATATAATACATACATTTTTTTAATTCAACATAAAATCCATATTTTCTAACATCAAATTTTATAAATTTACTTCAGGACTTAATTTTTGGATTCACATAATATCTTAAACTTCTTATTTTATGAGAAACAACTAAACAACTAGTTACTTATTAGATATGAAACATTTTCTCGAAAAAATTTTTCTACTTTTTGTCATGCTTAGTTCAATAGAATAGCGAAGAAAAAATTGTAAGTATCATGTTTAATAAATAACTTTAATATAAAATAATCCAGAAGTGGTTTTAAAAATTAACAAACTTATCAAACATATCACAATTTTTTACAATAGTTTTAAATGATTGAATACAAGTTCATCAGAAAAGTATTTTCGGAATAATTAGTACTTATATTATTATTTTTAAGATTCAAAAACATTGTATTTCTTAGTGTAAACGATATAGCAGGAGCCCGAAAAAGCAGATGCACTCTTTGTTGCTATGAATTGAATAACAATTCCTTTCGGAAAATGGTTTTAAAAGCAAAGAAAAGGAAATGCATAATTAATGACACAATGGGCCAAGTGTCATAAATAAAAAAAATTGTATAGATGTGAAAGTTTATGAGGTACCTAAAAACTGCAACGATAAAAGTTTATTGCCATTAGAGATTCTTGGGAATTTCTTCTCTTCAAATGAATAGAAATTCAAGTGAATCGATGTCCCATATAACAAAGATAATATGTTATTTTTCATTCTTAACTTTAACAACTATCTTTTTAACACTTCTGAACACTCCAGAGTTAAGGAGAAAGAAAATACGAGTTACACTTTAATTTAATTATAGAAAACTAAAGGATTTACATTTTAATTTGATAATCGAAAAGTAACTAATAAAGGAAAAGGTAGAATGTGACTGCAAATAAAAGCTTTTCTTCCGATCTAAGAAGAGAAGAAAAAAACGAGAAAGAATAGGGAAGAAAATGAAAACAAATTGAATACAAAAAGGGGACGGATATGCACAACAGGAACTTGACAGGAGTGAAAGACGAAAGACAACCTAGAAGTGATCTACAACGATGACCTACTTCACAAAAATAGTTATCACCATGACATGAACCTACTCGATAGCCTCAAAGACAAGAGCAGTTGTCGTCACAGCACGAACTTCAACAGCTTCAAGAAGCTGCACCTCAATTTACCAGAAAAGTAAATATTAATCCTGAAGACTAAGGAGTGCAGTACAAATTACTGCACTCCTTCTTTGCCACGTAAAGTGGATAGGAAAGGAACCAGATCTAAATGAACAGACAAGTGAAAAGAGAAGATAACATAAAACGCACGGAGAAGAGAAAAGAAGTATTTAATCATAAGTTCAATGGGAGAGGATTATTAACTAAGCTTCTGATGGGTTGAGTCTCATGATTACTTTTTCTTTTCACAGACTGACCGAAGGATAATTTTTTTTAAATAGATTTAAGAAATACATGTGTTTTAAAAGATGAAAAGTTATAATAATAATAAGATTATTTAAAATATATATAGCTTGGTGTTTAAGCCCAGAATAAACTTTATTTCTTAAACTTTATCTTTAATTCTCTGAATATGTTTTGGTTCCAAAAGATATGTTGAATCTGGGTATATCAGTTATATTCTTTTATTCAGAATTCCATAATACATATATCATTAAAAGAATAATATCATTTAGGGTATCATTCTATACATTAAATAATTCATAAATGTTAGAATAAGGAAAGACAAATGTAAAAGTATAAAATTTGTAAAAGTTTGTTCACACAAAAAAGATTCTGTAATTTTTATAAAACTAATCTTCAATCTCCTTAACAACAAAACTATCATATAATTTAATCTTTTTTATAATAGTATCTGGAGTTTAAAGTTATATCTAAAAAGAATCTTAAGTGGGTTATTGTGGTAATATCTTTGATTAAATCCATTAATGTCATTGATGAAAAAAAATGCACTTGCCAAATTAGAAAAATTCTGATGTCACTATGGGATCGAAAAACAAGTGAAAATTTGGAGCAATATGAAATCAACCGATGTAAGCCCTTAAATAATCTGATTAGATATAAAATACGTATATGTAGATACAAAATCTATAAGTTTAAATTATATCACGATTTATAAATATTTAACTTGGTAGGTTATTAACAATGTTATTTATCAACTTACGATTTAAAAATGAGGATAGATTTTATTTAAAAAATAAAACTATTTATTGCCTTCTGTAACAGACACTTTTTATTATCAAGTAACATGTTATGTTTTGTCTTTAAATCTATTATAAAAATGTGTGTCTCATTTCAAAAGTCAAATATCAAATAAACATAATATAAACTAAAAGCTTAACAAATATTTGCTATGTGAAAATTGATAGTTTAGATCTCAAATAAAATGTTAAATCTTAAATTTTAAATCATCATGTTAAAATAATTTACAAACCATGGGAAAAACTTTTTATTTTCTAAGCGTCTTACACAAATTGCGTCCATATATTGGATTTCTCAGAAATTCATAAAACATATGTTGTTTCGATTCTTTCATAATCGTCATTAGACTTTCACCTAAAATAAATATTTAAAATTTGACAAACTTTTAAATAAGACATTCTATGAAAAGGATAAAACTTTAAGAGCAATAAATAATCTCCAACTTTCTATATTACTTATTACTAAGAGAATTTATTTTTAATATGGTATAAAAATATTAATGATATCTTGATTTATACTTATGATTTCAGCAAATATATGCAATATTACATTGAATGATAATCACTTTTTATAAATTTTTGATTAGCTCTTTATACCCATTTTGTACATGAAGTTTACAATCTCATATTTTTCACAAATAAATAATTCTGATATCTTAAAAAATATAGCTTACTAACAAATCATTAAATATGAAAGATTTTTAAATTTTCGAGCTATCGCATGATGAGTTTAATATAAAATGCACCAAACTAAGTAAATTTAGTTTTTCTATTTAAGCGAATCTTAAGTAATAAAAACTTTTTTAATGAATAAATGTTTTTAATATATATAATGCATGTAAAATATTGACACTCTTTTAAAAATATTCGTTTTGTTTTAAGACTTTACTTTATTTTCCATTATCTTTTAAGTGCATCGCTTTAAGCATTTATGTACATCTAATTGTTTTTAATAAACCAATTAAATGTTAGTGTTTTATATATTTACAATTTATAATGTCCATTTGATAGTGTAATAAATTGATAAAATTATGAACTTAAAATACAATCGAAAAACACATTTTAATTTTATGTTCACAGATATAAAACGAAGATTAAAAAATTAGAAATTATGAAGTTTCATATATGTTATTTAATAAAATTAAGGCTCATCTTCCAAACAAGTATTTAACTCAATCTAAACATAACTTAGAAACAGATTCTTATCGAAGAGTGCTCTCATTTAATAAAACTCTTAATAAAGCTTAATATTTAAGATAAAACATAATAAGAATGAGTTCGCTTGTAAATTTTAATTAAGGTAAAAGCACATTACATTTAAAAAGCATTTTTATCATATAATAAATATATCATTGTTACATGATGTTGGATAGTAAAACTTTTTGCAAGGAAATACAATCATGATAATAAGTCTTCGAGTTTTCCACTGGAAAACTGCAGTTTATTAAGAATGTGAAATACAGTAACGAGCTATTAATGGTCCCCAAGAGATGAATTAGACAGTGCCTGTGAAGATAAACATCTAATGGCTCTAAAATACCATACACAACCATAAGCTCATAAAGATAAATATATTTTATTGCAATATGCTATGATTTCAGCTGAATTCATTTTTTGCAGAACCAATATGAAAGAATCACAAGCAAAATTAGTCTACTAATACATTCCAGAATAAAATTTATTTTTTTCCTATCTCATTGTTTTTTTTTCTTTTTTTAGTATGAAGTGCATTGTGTTGTCTGAAGAACTTCAGTTCTTATCCTAGAACTACAAAGCTAGCCTTAATTTTGTATCCCTTTTGGAAATTAAGGCAATATAATTTCGGTATACGTCAATTCTGTTAAACACAATTTGTTTGTTAATGATTTCTGCTAAAATCAATTCTACAAAATTTAATGTTATAACTTCCACATCCATAATGAGAACACATTCATTAAATTTACACAAAATTTTAATTATTTTAAGGTATTGTAATTTCTAATCATTTAGAATAATTTCTTTAAAGCATATAATGAACATAGATATTTTAAAGAATATATTAATATGAAAAACAAATAAAAATTATTATAAAATAAATGTAATACAATATGTATAAAATTCATTATTATATATTATTATTATATTTCATAAAACATGTTTATGATAGTAAACATTGTTTAGAGTCACAATTGAATGTTTTATTAAATGCTTATATTAGAGCTAAATTTTTCAAAACAAATTTCCAATTACTCTATTTCAACTAAGAAAATTATTTTCTGAATTTCAATGCTTGAGTTTTATCAGAGAAGAGACATGTACTTTCCATTATTGTTTAATTAATGTGAAAATAATGATTTATGAGAAAATAAATTCTTATGTGAAAGTTATTTTCTATTCTCTATTTAAAATAAATGAAATTATCACAATCCGTAAATCTTTTGATATGTAATTATTATCATAAAGTTATTCAGATTTCACTAAATTCTAAAATCCGCTCTTTCATTTTTTAGTCTTTCCTTCTTCCTTAATTGCGCTTAAAATACCATTTATTATCAAGAGTATTGAATTTCTGCGAATAATTTATCTGAATTAATTTCTCCCTTAACTTATTTGAACATTAGTATGAGCCTGTAAAGGATCAAGCAGACATTGTTATATTAGCTTTAGAGTAATGATTTTGCAGGAGAGAAACAGAGACCTTATAAATAATTAAGATAATTGTTCGAACATACTAATTAATGTCTGGAATGATGTACTAAGATAATGATGTTGCTATCTTGGGATTATAGGCCAATAATTCAAGGTATTAATCCAGCTCTTAATATCAACCTCCGTTATTATAATTAGATATAATTAAGGAATCATTCAAAGAACTAAGCATGTTGGCTTTTTTTAATAAACCAATATTTAATTAATTAATGATAAAATCTTCCAAACTATAACATCATTTGTTAAAAAATAAAATATTTTACAAAATAATAATTCCCAGATTATTTTATTGCAAGTATACCTCTGAATTTGAAAATAAGAATAGATACATAATGAGATAAAATATGAACTATACTTGTTAAATTATCCTTTTTCAAATTAAATACTTAATTTTTCGCTTTTTTTTATAAAATAATAGTAAAGAAATCAATTGACAATAGGTCTTTTCAGTGATGTTCATCATAACTTTTAAGATATTATATTCATCATCTGCGTAGAAGATATTACATAGATTGAGAAACTTATTCAAAAATCAAACTTTACATTTTTGGAATTATCTCATTCTTGACATAAGAAAAAAGTGTAATGCCTATAGTGATTTCTTCAAAATATTCTTTATTGCCGAGCGTTGTAGCTATAAAAGAAACAGACATAATTGTTAAGCATTTTAACAAGAATATGTGACAGTTATTTTTTTAAATTATTAATAATAGACACTGTAAAATGCACTGCTGACCACCGTAAATGAATGCAACACCCTAAAGGAAGCATGCAAATAACATAAAAATAATAACATGCATTAGCGGAGGTAAAATATGCCAATGATTAGAATTTCAGTGCAGACGCATCCAAAGTCTCTTCGAATTTATGACGAAGCGTGTGGTAGCATTGATCTCCAATAATGACGGCTACATTGGCTACTGTGATTTTGGCAGGAAAATACTTCACAGAAGTCTATAAATTTAGTCATTTGATACTTGATCAACATGCAACATGTTATCTAAAAAATAAATTTTGCTGTAATATCTCTTGTCTTCCTTCCTGTTGCAATTTGAGTGGCCAGCAGTGTAATTATAATTATTAATAATAATGGATTTTTATAATTTAAAACAATAAAAATTTTCCATTTTTTGAACACCTTAATCATAAATACTAGATTTTTGATTTATTAAGAGAATTTTACGAAATTATATCTTGTGCAATATACAATTTTGGCCATGAATATAGCTACATCTAGATAAAAAAATATTAAAATAATAATTATTGGATAAATATATTACATTATAACTAACAAGTGATAAATCTACAAGAAATTTGGAAGCACAGTTCACAAGAAATTAGTTCCCCCAAGAATTTTATTAAATTAAATTTCTTTTACCAATTAACAATGTTCAAACTCAGTTTGTGAATAAGAAAGCTGTTGTATAGTGGTAGGAACACTTAGTAAATATATTTTAAGTGTCCCTACCACTATCTATTTTACAAAAATGTCTTTCAAAAAGTAATCATTTATATAATGCAGTCTTGTCTTGTAAATTTTATATATCTGGTGAGTCATCTTCTTGATTTAGCAATTTTAATGTCCATTGGAGTAAAACTATGATGTGTTAGTTACATTGCAATGAATAACTTCTAATCATCATTATGAAGCAAAATGATAATGAACACTATGAATTTGTATCATAGAAAAACTCAATTTTTTTAACTGATAAAAAATATTTCAGTTTTCTTCGTTATAATATATAAAAATTAAAAAGTAATTTTTCAAACAAAGTATATATAAAAAGAGTAAAACAAAGCATTTCATCTTAAATCTTATAAATTGTATTTGCTTAAACACCATAAATAAAAAGTTTTCAACAAGGAATAAAAAGTTTTCAATAAATAATTTCCATTCCTTTTCAAGTGTTTTATATTTATGTGAAATACTTTATATTACAAAAGTTTATATTACCTTACATTTTACTATAATTATATAATTATACTGAATTTAAAATTACAACCAAGAGTTACATATGATACTTGTATAATATTCCTATTACTTGATGTACTCGCCAAAAATAGTACAGTAGATCCAAAGTAACATACATAAAGTAACAAGGTTTCATATGTGAATATCATGAAAAGCAATTTTGGAATATTCTAAATTGTAAACAGTTTGTGTTCAACTTCCCTGCCACGCATCACAATTTCAAGCCATATTAAATTGATATGGTGAATACTCGATTTAATCTTCTCTTTTTCGCATCACACACAACACTAGTGATAGGAGTTAGATTCTTTAGAAGATTATGTAATAGATAAATCAAAATCTGATTATTTCGAGAAAAAGAGCCAATAAGCTTATATCCATCACCAATAGAGTATAAAAAAAGGAATAAAATAAGATAAATATTATCATCTTCCTAAGTATTGTCTATTAGGCAGAGATCTCTGAAGTTAAAGTTAAGGAACTATTATGAGAAAATAGAAAATTATTATCATTAAAATATATCTGAAAGAAAAGAGGCATAAACATGATTGCTAAAAAGAATAAAGTTATTCGTAAACCGAAGTAATACTAGAGTTTGTGGTAAAAATGAAAAAGTAAACTAGCTTATTAAGCCAAGAATACTTTGCATTTTGTATATGGACCATTTTCAAAATAAAGGATAAAGCAAAGAATAGTTATGATACATCACAGTAAAATGAATATTTTTACATGTATATTTTACATGTAAAAATTTACATTTTTTAATTACATGTAAAAATTTACATTTTACTGTGATGTATATTTTACATGTAACAAATTTTATTTGTTAAGAGTACATGAGAGCAATGTATGAATAAATATCTAAATTATCTTAATTAACATGAATATAAATTTTGTAAATTAAATCAAAATAAAATTTTATTGTTTTTACTTTGTGTTTTACATTTATTATACTGTATTTATATAATTGCCGTAATTTATTTCATTTATTAATTAATATATTTTATAAACAATATTCTTACTGATGAGTAAATTCATAGTTAGTTTTAATGAATAATTGAATAACTTATATGAATAAATGAAGCTTGATCAAATCAAAATTTCTAACATTTTCTTTGGAATCTAAAAATATTGCTACAGTAAAATTCTTGCTTAAATATATGTAATGTACTTTAACCGAATAAATATCACAATAATATTATTTCTCGGAATTACATTATCAATTTATTTTGAAACAGTATAATATATAATTAAATAAAAAAGAGTGCATAAATTATACAAATAATCATTAAAATAAAATATATTTTAAGTTTTTTTAAGAAAATAAGGAAGCAAAAGTTTATTTTAGCTTTACGTTATGCAATATCTAATATAATTAACTTATTATTAATTATTAAAAAATTCGAAAATAATGCAGAGGAATATAAAAAAATTAATTTTTTGTCTGATTGATTAATAGAGTAAAATTATTTATATATTATAATGTGAATTTATTGGAATCCATTTTAAATCAAAATAAGTTTGCAAATTTGCCTTTGGTGCTTTTGAAACTTTTATTTGCTTTTCCTTTAAATTATTTACTTAGAATCATTTCAGTAAGATTGAAAAAAGTAGTAAAACTCGAAACATTAAATAATAAGAAAGAAAGTAATCACAATGTTACTTCTTTAAAAAATTCGTAAACTCAGTATGTAAAATTCACTAATAGTATGGTTTTAAATTTGTTCAAATATTAATTCATTTATGAGAGCAATATAATAAAGTTATTTCAATCTAACCAGTTAATGTATTTTTAAAGAAATTTTCCAAGTGTAGCAAATCATGTGTCATGAATATAAATGGAAGATTAATATTTTTAAAATTTCTTTGATATATCCAAAAAACTTGTACATTAAGAATCAACAAAATTCTAAAATACGTGTAAATTTCAACTCTATAAATTTGAAAAAAAAATTTTACCCTTTGTGCCTGTCACAATTGAAAAATAAATGTTGCTGTAACATTATTATTATAACAAACATGTAAATATTATTTTGTTAATTACTATACAAAAATTTAAAATTCAAAAATTCACAAATAATGTATATTCCTATATCAAGTTTAAAAATTTAATCAAATATACGAATCGGTACCACAGACAATTTTCTATTATATTTCAACAGGCGTAAATAATTAGTTCTTACGAATATTTTATGTGATATCAAGCAGAAAATTCCAAACCTTTTGCATTGTTAAGACAATCAAGAATAAAGAAGTCTCAAACTTTTCTCATCACTGAGGATGTAGAGTGAAAAGTGATCGTTAATGAGGAAATACTTAATCCACGTAGCTTTGTGCCTCTCAGTTTTGGAGTCCGGAAAAGTATTGGCATTAACCATTTCGGTGGAACAAAGCGTTGATAACGTTTGTTAGTCAAACAAAGACACAGATGAATACATGATACCGATGGAAGTTTTCAGGCATTTCTAGTTTATTATATTAAGTTGATTTAGTTTGGTTGAGTTGTTTTTCCAAAATATTATCCTCTTAAAAAATCGTTTCCTAAACCATTATGTAATTTAAGGATTTTAATCTTAAATTCACATTCAATATTCAAAAAATGTAAACATATATAGTTTAACTAAATATAAAATAACTTTAAAATTTTAAATAAATTTGTTTTAAAAAGTGTCAATGCTTCAATTGCTATATTGTGTGATATTTTAAACACAGTATTCAGGTAACATCTGAGATCACACTTTCTAAATACAATAATTTGTTTTCTAAATAAAAATGCAATACCACATTTTTCAATTTTAAAAATAAATATTGTTGTTTGAAATTTATTTAAATAATAATTTCCAATTCAAGCAAAATTAATATTTAAAGAAACAATTTTAAAATTAAACTGAAAATTTTCATCTGGATATTTATTGGATCAAGGAATTCATTACATACAATGCAAATACAAAAATATAGAAATGATTTAGAATTCGTTAGTTTTATCTGAAAACATTTTTGTAAACATTAAATACATTACACTAAAAGATTAGGATTTTTAACATTTTATAGGTTTTAGTAAATTCGAGTAAGGTGATTCCGGTAAATTAACCTAAATTTTTCTTTATTTTGAAGGAAAATTTGGTTTTGCTTGGGATTAAAATAAAAATCTTATAATCTTAATTTTAAAATCTTGGAGCAGCTTGTCTTTTCATGTACCTTTCGTCATTAAACCATACCAACCGATCCATAACACAAAAAAATTGTAAATAAGGGAAATAAAAATCTGTTTTTAATTTATTTTTGAAAAAACTGCTAAATAAATGTGCAAGCACAAACTTACCATGCTAAATCTTACATTCTGAAGCAATGAAACTGCAGTTGATTCTTTGAAAAATTGCTTCATCTTTAGTATAAATACAGTGACTAGAAAATTAAAGGAAAATTAAATTTTAAACGAGAACACATATTTCTCTTAAAATCTCAAATCCATTATGCTGCAAACAATTTCAAAGTTCAAAGATAACATTATCATAAATAAAGTTTCTTCTACGTTTCTTTATCTATAGACCATTAAAACTAAACCTATATGAGCAAAATGCATAACAAATCATTCTCGTGAAAAACTAGTTTACTTTTTTATGAGCAAATATATTTAGGAGAATAATTTAGGACACTACAGTCTTAAGTTAAGCTTGAAAATTAGTGCTTAAAATTCCAAAGACAAATATAATTTGTTAAAATACAACTTTAAAAGCAATTTTTATTTCTTCCTTAACGATAAGGAACTTATTTGCATCCATTTTCAGCTAAAGTTTAATTTAAGAGAAAACTGAAATTTTTTTATCTTTCTCTTTATTTATAAGTATTTATTTATAAACATTAATACATGCAATCAAAAACTTTTAAATAAAAAATAGCACTTTGAATATGAATCTCTTTTCCTGAATTAGGTTTCTCATAATTTAATAAGGAAGAAATAGTATATGAATCACAATATGATAGTAAATAAAAAGATTTGGATAAAAATTATTCAAAATTGCATGCAAAAAAGTAATTACATATATTTATACACATATATGTATATAAATATATGTAATTACTATAATTTTGCAAAACAGATGTCTAGAAATGTCTTCTTTTTAAGTGTGTGTGTGTTCTTTCTCAAATTACTTAACACCGCGTTTTCTCAAACTGTGGCATTTCACGCCGCTCGGGATTTTCATCACTGTCGATGGAGTCGCCGATATTGAGGTGTTAAAGGCAATACAAGAAACAGGATCTTGGATCAAACAGATTCGCTTCAAATACGCGTCTTGAAATGTGATGTTTGTGGAACAATTGACACCCCTACATCTTTGTGTTACGTGGAACCAGTCACTATGTGATCCACGAGTGCTTGCCAGATAATATTTCGATTCTCTTGCCTTGTCGTTTTCCTTGTCACCCCAAACCATCACCCTCTATAGCTAAGAAAGTCTGACAATTCGCTTATGACGTCACTAGGTGGCGGCTGAAATCAATCTTCGTTCACGGACAAAACATTTCGAAGAAACTGATTTTGTGTTGCTTAAAAATCTTTTTAACTATCAATTTAATTTAATATTTTTAAAAATAATATTTTATATTTTAAAAAATATTTTATAAAAATAAAGTATTTCTTCATAATTTTTTTTCAAAGTTGAATAATTCATAAAATATTTTTTAAAATAATATTTTATGAATTATTCAACTTTGAAATTATGTTCCACGAAGAATACAAAAAATTTATAGCAGATATATATATATATATATATATATATATATATATATATATATACATTGAACATTATGCAATTATAACTTAAAATTGTTAATAACAGATTTTTACTCATATTAAGGTGAATTCATTGAAATTTTATAAGTATTTTATTTTAAGCTTTTATTTGTGTACTTTTTTTCAAAGGAAATATTTATCTGCGGTAAAAGAATGATTTATGCACACAAATACATGAAATTTTTTTTATTTTTTAGAAAACTATAATTAATAATTACTATTTTTTTAATCTAAGCAAAATAATTAACACCAAAATTATTTTATTTTAAAATAATTATTAGCAGCTTAATCTGTTACGATTTAAAAATATTTCTTTAAAAACTTTTAAATGCAATACACATGATTAATTCCTTAGAAAAAAATATTCCCTGTGTATGATAAATTTCGAACAAAATTCCACTCATTTAATAATTAGTAATTATTTTATATAGTTTATAAGTGGAAAAGAAAAATAACCAAATGCAAAATAATTTATTAGAATCACAATTTTTTTCAAATCATAAATACATAATTAATACATAATATTAGAATAAAATAAAATTTATTTTATACATAATTACTACCTTTTTATTCAATCTGTTTATTTTGATGTAACAGATCAAAATAAAATGTTTGAATACATTTAAACTTATTTTAAAACTATTTTCACTTTAAAAAAAAATATTAGACAAAATATTTTCATTCAAATCACATTAAGAAATCTTTTTAAGAATTATGTAAAGTTTGAGTATTTCCTTTTTTAAATTGAATATTAATCACTGTATAGCTCCTCCCTCGTAAGCAGTTGTGCAACATTTACAGAACGTGTTCTCGATTATTAAAATATATTTATATAATGAATGCATAATAAAAATGTTTCTGAAAAATATCTCAGAGACAAATTACAGCTACATAGTAAAGTAACAAATGTGAGAGCGTTAGCCTGTGAATGCAACGTCATAGCCTTTTGGTCACGTGATAGTCAGGCGTTCTACTATCAGGAGATACTGCCCAGACCAAGTACGCTGCACATTGATACCATGTTGTGTCCACTGCTCCCAACTTGTTCTGATGGCATATTTCCAAATGTCGACTTGGCCAGCAACAAGACGCGTTGACCAGCCTGTGGTTTTCAAGCCGATCATGAGGCCCTTCTCAAATAGGCTTTACTATACGAAATGTTTTCTCACAGGTCTTTCTAGGATTCTTGGTGTACCAGAATCCTTTGAACATCAGTATGTGATCATCAAATTTCTGAATCTTCTACTCTGCGCAACACCCTCTAGAATACAAGGCCTGAGCACGCAGACAGGAAGTGGCTATGACGTCAAGGAAAAAAGGCTTATGTAGCTAATTTGAAGGGAAATTCGAAATGTGCGTTAGCGTGGTTGCGTTTGTAACAACGTGGTGATGTTTGTAAGTTTTGAATACATTTTTATTTAACGGATTCATTTTTCAAACTGAGATTTCTGTGGAATTTTATTTCTCTGGATATCATGTATTCCCCGAAACTGCCATAATGCCATTCAAATGCTGTATTCCTTTTTGTAAAGGAAACTATGATAGCACTAATACTACAATAAATGTATTTAAGTTTCCAAAAGACACAGAACTTTTAAATAAATGGATTCTTAAGATTTCAAGAAAGGATTTTAAACCAACGAAGTCGTCAAGGGTAAGTTCCATACATTTAATTATCATTCTTATAGTAAAATAATACGAGTAAACTGATGCATTCTAAATAACGTATTATTAATTGAATATTAAAATAAAGTGTTTCACGAATATTTGAAATTTTAAGAGAAAGAACGGTATAAAATTATATAACAAAATTTTATAAATGTAAGGATATTTTATATTAATATAAACGTTTAAGGGGAAATGTTAAAAATGATTGTTTAATAATACACAGCAAATCAACAAATATGTTATCTTTTAGTATATATGTTAAATGTATAAATATACAAATACATGAATATTAATACACATTGATATCAAATTATTGTGAAATCAGCCATTATTTCCATAACATAATATTTTTAATAAACAATCTACTGCTGTAATTGTATAGTTTTAATCTAATTCATAGCTCTGTGCTACTTTTGCAATTAAAAACTTTTACAAATCTAGCATTAAAAAATTGTTAGGATTCAATCATATACTGCAATTAAATTTTTTGAATTTATAAAACTAAAAATAAAATGTTAATTGGTGACAATTGGAATAAATATATTTCTTCCAGTTTTTATATGCATAGGTTTTCATCTTAAAAAATTATTCTTAAAGTAAAATTTAAGGTTTTAACCTTAATTATTTTACACTAAAATTAACACTTCAATTTTTAAATATATTATTTGCTTAATAAATTTTCTTAAGCAATATAGATTAATTTATAGTCTGCTTTTAAAAAAATTGTGGTATAGAAATGATGAGAAATTAACATTTATTTGAAACAAAATTGAGGCTGGTATAATTAAGTTGCAAAAATGGAAAATTAAAAAAAATTTCTAATTTTAAATTAGTATATCAAATTTTTATTTAGGTTTGCGAATTAGATTTCAAGAAAGATGATATTGAAAGAGAAACATATATGCCAATTTTAGTTTATATGGCAGGTTACTGTGTATATACAATATACAAAAAATTAAAATGTGAGTCATGCAGAGAACAGTTAGTTATAGACAAGGAGTTAGCTGTTGAAGATGCTTATAAATTAATTTCAGGTTTAAATAGAGGAAGATTACACTTTCCTGATTCTGATGTCATTAGAATTCATTTACAATAGCTCAAAAATTATTGTCATCTGATTATGAAGGTAAATTTCTTAAGGAATCTAACCAAAGAAAATTTATGACTCAATTAATAATGTCGTTAATGAATAACTTTGAAATTTACAATGATGTAGATACATGTTTCTCTGGCCATACACGTGAAGACATAGTAAGACAAATTGTTTGGGTGACTTCTAATATACTTTTAAAAAATTATTGTCAATAAAAATGATATGTCAAAAAAACTCCAAGAAAAGGAAAATTAAAAACATTGGAAAAATAACACATTTCACACATTAGATATGAAATTACATTTCTTATTTGTTGTTGTTGTATAGAATTTGTGTTTTATTTTTTACGTTATTCACTTATTTATTTAAATTAAAGAATATGCAATTTTATCTAATTGTGACATTAAAATTCAAATGGTTAACATCATAGAAATATTTTCTTAACAAATAACCAACAAGATAAACAATCTAATTTTTTATGTCTTACTATTTTTCAATAAATAAAAATTTTCAATTGTGTCCAGTTGTAATACGATAGATAATATAAAAATTTAATATTTTTTTAAATTATAAATACTTTTGACTTAAAGCCGTATTTCAATTTCAGTGTAAATTACTACTTGTTTTAACATTAAGAAAATGGAGTTTGTTAGTTATATTAAAATTCTAATATTAAATTTTACATATCACTGTTTCAGTAAAAAATAACAGGGTAAACAATTTTAAAATTTCCTATTCTTATTAAGTTCAAAATTTCCTATTCTATTTTTCGTCTGATAAAAAAATAAATATCAAGTAAGGCAAAATTCTTTTATCCTTAAGTAACAAACAGTTAAGTTATTTTAAAAAATTACTTTAACAAATCAAAAATTAATTTCAAAAAATAAAAATAATTTTAGTTTTATTAAATTTAATGTGATATTTTACTTAAATTGTGAAAAGAAACTAGACATTTGAAGTTACCGCGCACAAATTTTGCTTCTTTAGCCAATATATCAGCGACGGCGAAAATGTCAATAAGCCTTCTTCCGATGACTCCTAACTCGCGCGCTCAGGCCTTGTATTCTTGAGGGTGTTGCTCTGCGACGGTTTATAGACTTCCTGATTGCAGCGCCATTGACAGGTGAAAAACTATGCGCATCGACACCAAATTAGGTTCATTTACACATCGCACCTCTTTGTACTTATTTGCAAAGTTTCACACTTGTACCTTTCTTCCTTCTTTTCAATGTCCTTGAGTGTATATAATCAGAAATAAAATTACACATATAAAGTAATCATTTACACATATAAAGTAATTTTTAAATCATATAAAGTATAACTCGATAAAATACTATTTTCATAATTCTAGAAAGCAATATTTGAAAATTTAATAGAGGTCTTTTTTTTTTTTTTTTTAAGTATTCTTCGTTGATTTATATAATTTATGTATGAAAGAAATGTAATCTCTTATATTGGTGGAAAAATTCATTTTTCTAATAATAGAAGTGTTCTGTAATTTATTTGCTGTAGAAAATAGCTCAACAATAATATTTTTAGAGTGTAACATGTAACTATTTTATTTGTAAATACTTCCTTGAAATGCTGCATATAAAAAAATAATAACAATCCTCCTGCCTCGTATTTAGAATATCAGGGCACTAAATAAATCATTTTCTTTTTATAGTTCTCCATTCCTAGATAAACTTGAATAATCTAGAAATGTTTTTATCAAACTTTAATAAACTATCATTAGAAATGTCATCATTTTTCAAAAAGAATCAAAATCATTAAAAGTCTAACAATTAAAATAATTTCACTTTGAATGTCACAATCTTCTTTGCAAAGCTTTTAATCATTTTTCTCTTTTTAAACCTTGTTTTTATATATTCTTCATCCCAATATGTAAAACAAATTATTCACAGATTTTCTGAAAAAATGTTAATAGTGCTTCGTTATAATAATGCTTAATTTCTGCAGTGATTTTTGTCATATTAAAGAGATTTGAATTTGTAATTTTCATATAAACATCTTCTATTTAATTTGGAAAAGAAATAAGTAGGATAATCGTAAATATAGTAACTCAGTTCTTAATTTTATATTTATTTAACTGACTCCCCTTTTGTGCTCATCACATTGTCAGATTCTATTTATGCAAAAGTAATGAAAAACTATGTAATATTGCTGGAAAACCAGAACTCAGAAAGAATATTATTTTTACATTTTGAATTGTAATTATTTTATTTAATAGGAGGGAGCTTTTGAGTTAGATCTTTCAAAAAATATTTCAGAAGTTTTTTATCTCAAAATCTTGAAACTGAAATATTTATCGATAATGAAGTCAAATGTGTTTGAAAATAACGTAGGCCTTTGCAAGAGATATTTAACATTTTCACTCAATTCTTTTCCCTATAGGATATCTACCAAAGAATATTTGTTCCAGGACATAACGTACTTCTTATTTAATATAACTTGACTTATACTTATGCTCATTACTTAGCATTTTTATTATAAAAGAATTATTTTCAATTAATACTTTAAATTCAATTGGTTTTTCAAAAAAATAATAAAACGGTTTTTATTTTTATGAAACTATGTAAGAAAAAATTTCTCACTTACTAAGTTTCTTTTATGTTGACAGCATTGTTTATAATTTACTGAATGACTAAAGTATTTTAACATCTTTCCTTATTTTTAAGTAAAATCTTCTGCACAAACGAACAAACTATAAATATATAACATTTAATTATATAAGGGCTCATATATCTTTCCCCACATAAAAAGATAATTGATATTTTCAACAAATTTTTATTCCGAATTCTCCTGTAAGATTCCAGACATAAAGCCAATAAAAATAATAATTTAAAAAATGGTGCTTAACTAATACTTTGATCATATTAAATCTTCGGTTGTCGACATTTAATTTTCCATCATTTGAATAATTAAATTTGCTGAAAAAATTACTTTTCCAATATTTTCTTATTGATGTGAACAATTTCAATTGAAAGATTTAAGTAGGATAATGCTAAAGTAACAAAAATATATATTCAGAGCAATTTTCATAAATTAACCTTTTGATGATAAGCAAATATGCATGTTATATTTTTCTTTTCAAAACATTCAAGTAAACTTAATGGATTCTATTATTTCTTGAGTACATAATTCTTTTTTCAACAATTCGATAAGCTTTAAAATTATTTAATTTATTTTTGTAACAAATTTTTGCTTATTTCTAATTTATCGTGTATCAAAAATCTTTTTAGTATAATGAAAGCTTGTATTACATATTCAAGTGCTTTCATACTTTATTTTTCGATTGAATTCTAATTATTTCTTGTTTTGAATAAATATTTCTTTTCAGTAAGCAATGCTAACTTGCTAATTTAGTATGCGATGCTTTAACAAAACCTTAATTGTGCTTAGTTTTTGTTGTTTACGCATAAAAAAATAAAAGAAGTACGTGAAATGAATTTAATTCATAGCAATACAGTTTTGTTAAATTCTTCTTTTTAAAGTTCAAATCTCATGAAAT
Source organism: Latrodectus geometricus (assembly GCA_026290005.1). NCBI lineage: Eukaryota > Metazoa > Arthropoda > Arachnida > Araneae > Theridiidae > Latrodectus > Latrodectus geometricus. The sequence goes on from JAPDSC010107905.1 coordinate 24,575, forward strand.
ACCATATCCACTGAAGTTTTTCAAACAAAGAACAGCAGAATATTAAACTTTTCTTTTTAATAGCTTATTGTTGCATATTTTACTTAACTTGTGTTTACTTATAGCGTCTGAAAATCTTTTAATAAATCTAATATTGTAGTGAAACATATTATTTAGAAAGAACAAAATTTCACTTGAAAATATCTAAATATGTAAATAAATAAGTCCTAATTGCTAATTATTTCTACCTTTTGAAAGTCCTATTTTTTATGTACAAGAAAAAACTTTTCTTTAAGTAATAATATAAAATATTTCTATTGACCAAGAACTAGAAAAAACTAAAATAAATAAAATGTATTTTTAATTGAAAATTATCTTTTCCTTTTGAAAGTCCTATTTTTTAATATACTCAGGAGAAAATTTTAAAAAAATTAGTAAATCACTTTGTATTAATTATTAAATTTTAATAGTTACTATATAAATAATAAATAGTATCATAGAATGAAAATATACATCACGATTTAAAATATTTTGATGATTAAATAATTGTTATTTTGTAATAATTTGCTTAAAAGTTGAAAACATTCCTTCTACAAATTTTTTAAAATTAAATGTGTGTCATACAATTTCTAGCATCGCTTTATTTTAAATAAAATTGAATGTAACCAACTTTTAACGTATTTTGATCACTTATATCAATTTACAAACATTCTGCAATTTAAAAAAGTTGTAATAGCAAAAATTTTTTTGAAAATTTTATTTTCCTATTTCTAATAATTTATATGACAAATAACGTTTGATTATTTTCAAAAGTAACCTACAAATAGCTTTTTGTTAAAAAACATTTATTTCAATGAACTGCATGTTGTTTCCTTTACTGTATTTAAAATATAATAAAATGTTGTAAATAATCATCTTATTCACTTTAAATAAGATTTTCGTTTCGTTTTATTTACTCTTCAATTGCAAATATTATATGATTGTAAATATAATTTGCACTATAATTGCAAATAAAATTAATTTGTGCTAGAAGTCAAAGAAATTATATTGATAATTCTGAGTATTTCTCAAGCATAGAAAAACATTTATCTTGATTTGCCAACAATTTTGTACCCTGCAAATTATATTGCGCATAAAATCTTTACTTGAATTCTCAGAAGTAATTTGTTTGCAACAAATTAAACACACACAAAATCAAATAAAATTAAGATTTTATAACATGTATACAAATAAAAAAAACAAAGCTGTTTATGAAGTTTTTATTTAATTTGTAATTTAATTATGATGAGATGCATATTTTATGAAATTTCAATATTCATTGGTTTGATGCACATAAAAATATTTGGAATACAATTAATCAAGCATTATTGATATTTTGAAAAACAATTTTGAATAGATGTCTTTTTAAATAATCGAGAAAGTATTTCGGTAACTGTTCATTTAGTCCTATTATTTAAATACACTATTGTTCATTCCATGACCATAATTGTGCTTCATGCAGCAATACCAAAGAAAAGCAAATAAAATAGAGATATTTGAAGTACTCCCAAACAGAGTAGCAAGAACAAAAAAAGGAATGGCAAAATACGTAACTGTACTTAAACAGTATGGCAAAATAATTATATTTGCAAGCAATTTGTGTTTTTTGAAAATTGTGAAATTTATAGAAATAGTTGCTTCTCCTGGGACCTAAAACGGTCCTCATTCGCTTAGACATGGAAATGAGCATAGATGACATGAATGTCTTAATAATTCATTATTTCTTCAAGTCCATCTCGTACTTCATCAATCGTAATAGATGGAGAGGGATTGCGAACAAGTAAAATAATAAGAATCAGTTCATAACAAGATATATTCATTTCGAGAAAGGTATAGAGACTGTGTAGACAAGAATATCTCTTGAACGCGCTCTGTATCGAGAAAAGATAAAACACGATGTGATATATGTGCTCTTGCTTTATCTTATTGACACTTTGAGAAGAATGGAGAACCTGCATGCCATTGAGCATGACAGTCAACAATTCATTGATACCATATTTGCTTACATTGGTTGGGTTTTGTTATACAATAGAAATACAACTAAAATTTGCCGCGTTCTAGTAGTAAAGCAACACTTTTCGGAATAGTAGGTTCCGAGTTCGAACCCAGCCAATGTTGAACAATTGGAAATGCATGTACACTCCTGACGGGTTAAGTGTATGTGAATTTTACAGGTTTCTTCAATGTCAACAAGTGATTACGAAACACTTTCTATAAATTAATTCGTTAGGAACACCAATATTCAGTGGATGCAAAAAAAAAACTTACCGAAACTTCCATCTGTTAGGCAGCGTAATAAGAAGTGTCTAAATAACAATATCACAGGGCAATAGACAACTATTCTTCCTTTATCAAATTTCTGGTCTTATTAATAAGTATTTCTTCTAATTATGTGAGGTTTATTAATGATGTTCAGAAAAACCTTCGACCTTACAATGCGATTTTTAAATGAAATAGCGTCACTATAAGTTTTAGTTTAAATAGTGCTTAAGGCTTTCGTTTATTCCTTCTCCATCCTCCAAATTCTCTGAAACGCTAAGCATTTGCAAATTCCAACTTCTTATTCTTTTCATGTTTTTTTTTATTTTAGCATTCATGAGATAACTTCTTTCTGGTGTTGAAATTTTAATTTAATAATATATTATATTCTGTTGAACTATTTACTATTGTCCATTTTCTACAAATTAGCATGATGCTCAATTTTTTCAATTAAGGGCTTAAAACTTTGAACGTTATGATAAGTTAAAAATAAAAATCCTTATATAGACATTTAGGTTAGCGGTGTTTCATTTTTGTATTGATTATATGCCTTGTAATCCATATAAACTGGAAACACCAAAGGCATATATTATTTTCATGTAATAGGTAAACATAATTTTTTTATTAATTAAATTAAACAATTTAGTTCATCACTTTTCATTTCACTGTAAAATTCATCATAATGACTTTCAACATTTTTCTAAAATTATTTTTGAGATTTATTTGATTAATTTTCTGAGATGTACTTTATCTATACATTAAGTGGCTAATAAATTAAAAGCATTTTACGTTTTTATTTATAAATGCTTACTTGGAAAGAAGTATACAATTTTTTGATCGCGTAGCATACATGTCGTTAGTAGTCTGTCATCAGAATGTTGCAATGCTGCATTTCACAATGAATTAAGTAAAATGAAAAGAAATTATTGATCTTTCACTATTTGATGCAACCAGGAATTTAACCTTATAGAAAATGAGGGGGATATCTAGAAAAAAGTATCAAAATTAACTCTTCTCTTTTCAGATTTTATAAATTATATCAAATTTATACAATCTAACGAGCTATATAGCAAATTCATGGTATTCTGTAGAGATAAATGCACACCAGATGCTTAAAGAACTGCTTAAAGAACTAAGAGCCATATTTGTGTTATGTTGTTATCCATGCATAAGGATGTGCAGTAAAATATTGATCTTCTGTTTTGTTGATATATATGTATATTATAAAAACTAATGATTGAATTAAGAATTTTAATGTAGAAAATTAATAATCATTTCTTACAATCTTGATTAAGAGTTTGGTGTGTATTCCATTAATATATTTCATTTACATCTGGCAAATATTTATGCTAAGAAACTTAATGCTTATTTAAAATTAGAGATTATCTCTTCTAAATTAAATTTCATTTTCCAAATATAGGTAACTTCATAATACAAACACATTTTATCAGCTTAGATCAAGTAAAATACAAAATTCCTCAAAAATGATAATTGCATATTATTTAGCGAAATTCTTTGCTTTTCAGTGAAAAATAAATCTTTTTATTAATATATATAAATGTGATTTATAAACCACATGGAATGAATTCTCTTGTACATAAATTTAACATGTTTAAAAGGAATTATGACGAAGGCGTGTTTAAAGGAATTGAAATATCATTTCAATATGCCTTCAAAATAATATACTTTTGAACTTACTTCAAAACTATTTCCTTCTATACACTTGGTCATGGCTTCTTAAATAGAGGCTTTATACTTTCCCAAACAAAAAAATATTTTGGTTGTACGCACTCGCAAAATTAAACTATCCATAAACATTCAACTCATTTATGAAATCATTGACCTGCTATTTCACTTTTACGGAAACTTTCTAGTTTGGTCGTTATATTTTGATTAGTTCTAGCAATATCCGGCAGTTTAGTACTTGTTCGAAAGGGAGAAAAATGTCATAAACTGGACAAAGCAGGAAATGAGTTAGTAGAGAAAAACTTGAATCATGCCATAAAAAGCCAATAATCCAAACTCCAAACAAAAAAAAATGTTCTAAAGGGTATTTATCGTTTTTTTATTTATTTTTTTTTTGTTGTCCTTTCATTCAGATAAATATATAACTTGAAAAGTGCCGAATTGCGAAGCTGTCGTTAATCCTATGTCACTAAATAATAAATAGAACTTTAGATCATTAAAGAAAAGATTTCTTTTTCTGGTTAACTCTCTCTCTCTCTCTCTCTCTCTCCCTCTCTTCACTTTAAACTGTTTCTCTTTTTTATTCCTTTAAATCGTTTTTTATAATGCTTAGAAATTTTTTCAACTAATCAAAACTTCTAATTTGAAATATGACCGTAATTCCTAGCGAAAACAAAATCAAGCAACTTACAGCTAAATTTCTCACTCAACAATGGAGAAATGTTGGAAAAAGTATGTTTTTTTTTCCTTTCTGACAACAATACTTTTTTTACACATTTGATTTTGACAGCTATAAAAACAACTAGGGGAATATATTTTTAATTCCATAATTAAACAAAACTATTTGTAAAATTTAAAATATTTCGGTGCATACATTTTAAATATACGTTTTACATTTTTATACAATATACATTATACATTATGCAATATACATTTTATTATACATTATACATTTTTATTGATTCTTTAATATTAAAATAAAAATAAAGAATTTATTAAGTGCAAAAATAAATGTATATTATACATTTTTTTGCGTATATTGTTTATCTTGCGATAAATAATATCACGGTTTAAATTGAATTGATTGATGAAACTATCAAATTTTTATACTTAATTAATTACTACATAAATATATATATATGCAAACAAAATTAGAAATACGCACACTTAATAAATACTCAAATTAAGTTAAATATTAGCAATTCACACTCAGAAAAAATATAGTTTTCAAATATATATGCTTGAAAATTTATACTTCAAGAATATAAAGAAACATTAAAAAAAGAACACCTAAAGTATCAATAGTACAATAAAATTAATTTAATTAATAAAGAGAATGAAATAAAGAATGGACTGTAGAAGCAATATAGCTCGCTTCTTCAGCTAATTGGTTCAAAGTATAGTTTTTCTGCTATGTCCAAACTAGCCATTAATACCATACTAAATAATAAGTGAAGCAACGAAACAAAACTAAAACATTAAACTAACGAAAAAAAATCAGTATATAAATATGAAATAGAAAAAATCATTGACTCAGAAATATAAACAATTGTTTTTTTTAATTCGTTATCATATTTAAAACAGCATAATAAATACGAAAAATGAATGACTAATTTCAAGTTTTTATAAGACCTTCAAGAAATGGGTGACTTTTTTCCAGTTTATAAAAACACCTTACTTCACTCTTAAGAAAAATACTCTTCCATCTAAATAAGGTTTAATGAAGTGTTTTCAATTATTGATATTAATAAAATATTTTTAAACGTTTAATTTGTTTTCTAACGTTATTTAAATTACTACACATTATTCTATTGAATCAATTAAAAAAGAATGCCTCTATATACTGTATTAGAAATATTAGAACTCCAAAATTTAATTTATTAACTATAAAATAAAATTTATTTTTTTTATCATAAAAATCAGTATAGCTATTATTCTACATTTGCTTTAATTAAAATAGTTAAAAATTTAGACTTTTTTATCTGTTTTAACTAAATATAAAATTTTAGGATATATATATCCTTAAAAATCTCATTTTCTAATAAATTAAAAATTATTTAACTAATATATTTGAAAGCACGAGGCATTTGAATAACATTATTTTTCACAAGAGTGTAAGAATATAGATTAGCTAGAACTTGAGTAGTTCCCAGATGAATACCATTTATTTATGGGCATAATTTATCTTCATTAAAAATATAATTATTATATTTACAATATATGCAGAAATCTTTCCAGTAATTTATATTGATACCTATTAAAAGATCATATTCATAAAAATAAGACGTAAGTTTATCCAAAAGTTTATCTATCGGAATGCTAGTGAAGAGATCCTTAAATTTATATGAAGATTTATTTTGTATATTATTAACATAAAATCAATAACTGATTTGTCATTATTTATTATGCAGTTATTCTTATATTTTATTATATTTTCTAAGACATTTAAATAACAAGAAAATAAATTACAAAATTTATCCGTTTAAGTGTTACACCGCAATTAATTTATAGGAACTTTATTTGATTCTTATGAAATTTTGGATTAATAGAGCATAATTAAAATTGATAGTGTAGAACAAGCAATTTGTTCTACACTATCAATTTGCACATGTAATTTTTATTAAGTTTTATAATTTTTCAAATAAGTTCTTTATGATATCAAAGAAACTTGATTTTAACTTATTATATTATTTAAAATAGTTATATCTAAATATCTTATTATATCCTTTCTAGTTCCAATTACAATTAGAATCTGATGTACAAATTTAGAACTAACCGATTACAATAAAAAATTTGAAATATTAGAGATGCTTTAGAATAGTGATTTTATGAGATAAAGCTCAAGATTCTTGTTTAAGCAACATAAAAATGTACATTTGTTTTGGTGTATAAGGAAACCAATTTCCTAATCAAAAAATTATATTCTAGACCCAAAATGGAAATTTAATATTGATTTATACCTATACTATTTTATGAATTACATAATGGTATCAATAACTACAATAATTATTGATTATATATCCTTATTACCTGATATTTGTATTTGCCATGTTGTTGATGTACAAATACATGTGTGTGTGTGTGTGTGTGTGTGTGTGTGTGTGTGTGTGTGTGTGTGTGTGTGTGTGTGTGTGTGTGTGTGTGTGTGTGTGTGTGTGTGTGTGTGTGTGTGTGTGTGTGTGTGTCCTGAATTCAATCAATTTATTCAAATTGGACAAAACTAACAAGGAAACTAATATTTTATTACCGTTGCACATAATTATTTTTATTTAAATCCAAATTAAAACACTATTTATAGAAGTGTGTTGCTATGCACCATTAAAGTACTATTTGTGTATACTATTAAGGGTTATTAAATGAAAGCCACAGTCAATGTCTGATTCGTCATAATTACATCTTGAGTAATTGCATTACAAATTGATTTTAAAAAAGGGGTTTCATGTTACTCATCTTGTTATTCTGTTTCTTTGGCTAAGTTCGTACGATTCCCGATAATTTATTTTAAGTCAAGTTGAGCTAACAGTTAGAAATGAGTTTTGCGTGGATTTTGTGAATTGTCAATTACGTATCCCAAAAACATTTTATAAATTTGTTGAACTACAAATATATTATCTTCCTCTAAGTGCTAAATTGATAATTTCTTTGTTTTACTAATTTAATTCAACAGTATCCACATATTTTTGATATTATATAATTAATCTTCGAGTTCATACACTATGCAAAATATTTGAAAAAATTTCCTTTTGATCTTTATTCCCATGTAGATGTCCATATGTAAATGAAATCATATCTCATTTTATTTGGTTGCATGCTATGTAAGCTTGCTTTTTCATTCAGTGAGCTTTAACATTTGGTTTTCCTGACCTTTCTTTCACCCAAGTCACTATTATTTAAATAATAAGAGAATCATTTATGTCCTTTTGTTATTTAACTACCATTTAAAAAAATTATTTGATACAACAATCAATGTGTTAAAAACATGTATGATTTAATCTCCAATACAGCTCTTTATCTTTGAATTTCTTCAGACTTACTTCTACGTAATGTATTCTATCAGGCCTGCAATGTCAGTCATCTAGTGATACTTCTTGTGAAAAGAAAAGTATTACACTTTCCACCGACTATGTTTATAACGGGGTTATATAATACATAAAACTTGTTTAATTCATGATAAAATTTACGCTACCTAAATTATTCTTTTTGGGTGTGCCCAGTTCAAGAAAAATATAAAGATGATATAAATCAAATTAGTGGTCACACTAGTAGATGCTTACATTTGATTTTTAAGAATGTTTGGTGATTAAAATTTAACTAAAATTGAACAATTAATTTTTTTAATGGCAGGCACTAGGTGATTAACCGTTCGCCACAACAAGGCCGGAAATTGCTACTCATTTAGCTTTACCCAGTGGGCATTTGTAAATCAAGTCACGGAGGCGAATAGCCTTACCCACGTCACACTACCACAACCCCGCATATAGGGTGAGCCACATTCATACATCACCTCAGAGAGAAAGAAAGAAAAGAAACGTCCATGCCCCAACCGGGATTCAAACCCGGGACCAACAGCCTAGGAGTCAGGAACGCTAACCACTCAGCCATCGGCGAATAATAAAACTTAAATCTTTACAACAAATATTATCCAGTTAATTGGCCCCAGCTTGTGCACATTTTTGTATATTTTCTGAAAACATATTTTTTTTATATTACTTCAATCGAAAATGAAATATCTATAGTGCGTATATCTATAGTATATATATATATATATATATATATATATATATATATATATATATAT
>JAPDSC010107905.1:33345-48688 GCA_026290005.1 Latrodectus geometricus
TATATATATATATATATATATATATATATATATATATATATATATATTGCGTTTGTACAAAATCTTTGAAAATTTTAAATTAACTACTAAGTGGAATAAAATTTAAAAGGATTTCACTGCGTACTTAGCTTTGAAAATATTGCAATATAGATTTCGATATAATTAAGATAATGTGGCACTCCTTTAAAAATAAGTCTTTATATTTCAAAACATCTGATAACTAAATGGCAAATAAAGACACTTATTGAAAAAGTTGTATCGTTACTGCGTAATTCATGCTATCAATAAGAGTGGACTTCAAATTGAACAAATATTGGTTAAATTATCATTCACACATGTCATCATTCTCAAGTATATCTAAATAAAACTTTGTCATGTTCCTTTTCTCTAACCATTGTTATTGAAGTTACAATATTATCAAATAGGAATGATGACTATTTTTTGATAATCATTGACTTATATACATAGAAGCATATAAATCGTTGTGAAATGATATATGGATCAATTTTACTTCCTAGGTTCAATTTAGTAAATTGGTTAAATCTTGGAACTGCATATCGTGCAGTATATTTCATTTCAATAAATAATTAGTAATTATAAATTATCATGCTACTAATTAGCAATGCTGTGGTCATAACGCTAAAGAGTTCAAAACTGCTTTAAAATATTGCGCAAGCATCTCATAAGCGACTGAGCAACCCTTCTTTATAATTTGTATAACTCAGTAAGATTGCATAGTATTAGATTTATTTTTTAGCATCTAATTGTTTCATGCTATAATTCCACTGCTTAAAAAATAATTTTAATTATATATTTTGATAGTCAAATTATCTTTATTTTATTTATTATGCCAATAATAATATATTTCGATTAAAAAAATAAATCTTTGTTAATAGGGAGAATGTTACAAAACACTGTGAAACATAAGTAAATTAAATTTAATTATGCAGAAAATAAGAAGCAAAACAAATTTTTTACATTAATTTTAAAATGTATAAAACTTTATTAAGCTATAAAAGTTTCTGAGCATTTTTGCTGAACACAAACATTCATTTAATTTCAAGTAAATAAATTAACTAATTTTTTTAAAATCAAAATACATTTTCTTTGTGACTGTTTAAATAATTCCCCATTTTTTTCCTAAACTTTCAGTAAAAAATTATAAATTACTATTAACTTTATATTACAATATAATTTAAGTATTGTTAATAATGCAATACAAATGCTAATATTTATAGAATTTTACTAAAACTACTTTTCTGTAAGCTATATAATTATTAACATTTAATAGGCATGGATTTTTTTATCACACTGCATAAATTTCTATTAAATGCTAGATTACGTCAAGCTGATAAAAGATTTATAATTACTTAGATAGTTCAATAAACAAACATAAATGCAATAAATTATCAATTTTTTCTTAAAAATATTTGAAAAATATAGAAAAGAATTGTATAAATAACAGATTATCGAAAGCATAATTGATTTCAAAATAGGTAAAACAAATAGCACTTCTTATCTTCAATTTATTATAAATCATTGAGTCTTAAGAAATTTTTTGAAGGTGCGATGGTTTCATTTAGTGTTTATATGAATGATTTATTTAATTCAAAATGGGAGGGAGGTTGCTGATTATAGATGATAAAAAGGTAGTATAAAATTCCTTTTGTGAAAACTTAACTTATTATTTGATTTGATCTATATCTGAAGAGAAGAAAAGAAAAGATCAAGACTTAAATTAAAGTCATAAAACCAACACTAAAGTCATGAGCGAAAAAGAATCACAAACATAAAAGTTAGAATTTGGGACCGTTTTCGCCATAAAAATATCCCCTGCAGCAAAATACTTATGCAAAACAATTTCATAATGTTATTTTCTACATGCTGAAAGGAAGACTTTACTATACGGCGTCTCTTGGGCTATTCAAAAGGCCATTTATGCAGAAACATGGAATCTATTTTTGAAATAAATTTTTATTCAGTATTCGATAAACATATAAACGAAACACATAGAAAATATTAAACAGTTGAGAAGCAAATTCTTAAATATTTCATTAGGTATTTTTGGTTAAAAATTGTATTTAGATAGCCCATCATTCGAACATGCTGGTATAATAAAAACATTTTTATAAGAAATTGAATATTTATGTAATACGAATTATGGGATATATATTTATAAATAAAATTTTGAAGGTTGCAACAAAAATACTGAGCTTCTACCACCTTATAAATAATGATTATAAAAGATACTAAAATTTCAAAATTCACAAGTATTTTTTTTAAGTCAAGATTATAAAATTTGCAAGTATTTTATATATAAATTACTTGCAAAATTTAAAAATTGTATTGAACGAAAATAAGTTATTGATTAAGTTATTGATTTTTTTAAAACGTTTTACTGATATTTTGCTGATATTATAAAATTTCTCTTAAAGCTATTGGAATTATATATTGTGATAAAATCCACAATCATGCATGTAGCTTTTTTTATTTGTCTATTTAAGAGAGTTTTTCCTTAACTCCGTAAATGTGGAAGTAATTTAAAAAAATATATAGGATTTAGTTTTAAAAAAGAAATATATTTACACATAATAAAATTTAAAAATAAATTTCCTCTTTTAAAATCAAACAATGAAAACATGCCATAATTATTAAGCCATAAATATTTTACCATAAGAATCACTCATAAATATTTTTTATGTTCATTATTAAACAAAAAAATAATAAGTATTATGAAGTTTACTCTTCTATGTAATGAATAAATTTGGAATAATTTTGCATAAATAGTGATTTTGAAGTGCTTAATAAAAGGCTAAAAAAATATTCCTTCCTTCTGCACACGTAATAAAATCATTAGCATATTATCTTTACCTAATATCAATTAAATTGACGACTGAATATAAATTATTTATAATATAAAACATTTCCATGTTATAACTATTTATAATATCATGTTATAATTTAAAAATAAAAAATGTAAATTCTTCATAAAATCTACAAACCATAAATAATTTTGAAACATAGATCTAAAAAATATATTAAATGTATTTTTCAATTGATATTCTTATACATTCAAGTAGGAATTTTGTTATGAGATTTGCATACAAAGCTGATTTTATGATAGTCAATATTGGTCACGGTTTGTCAACGAATTGTGTCTCAAGAAAATATACCCATTCCATTCCATTAATAAGTTTTTAAGTTCTTATATTGTCTTTTAGAGAAATTCAAGATTTACCGCAGAAACAAACGCTTATATATGTTACAAATTCTAAAGATCGTTACATAAGAGTATAAATGAGCAGCATTTTCATGACAAAAAAGCCAAAGGAACATCTTTGAAACGAAATGGATTTTTTTCATAGTGAGTCTGATCACATTACTGTACATTTTAATTCATTTTATTATAAACTATTTAATTATTATATAAATTATTCAATTATTGAATAATATGTTATAGATACAAACATCTGACATAACTGAAATAACAGTTTACAAATTAAGTGTATAAGGATAGAACGACTACATGCAACTTATTCATCATTTTTGGTTCGATGAAATAAGTATTTCATGAAAGCTGAATAAACTATATTATACGGTGAATAACTTCCTTGTCAAGAAGTTTTCATCATCCATATCTCCTGACAGTTCCGGGTTTTGATGGCAAAGGAATCTCAGATTATTCTGCTATTTCTTTCTATATGGATATAAGAAATATCACCAATTTCTCTAATCCTATGAAAGATTTAGCTTAAAAATATTTAAAAGCAACATGGTTTTTTAAAATTGAATATATTCAAGACTGATTAGATTTGAAGTTTGGAGTTTGAGCCGTTACACAATTTTGTTTTATGTTAATTCCTTCATTTTGTATATCATGCTTATGCTTTTTTGAAATTAGTTTGTTTTGTCACCAATGCTAAATTAAACAAAATTTTAGGTTTAATAGTTTTAAATCTATTAGGAAAAAGTAAACACAAGATTAAGTAATAATAGTAACTTTAAATATAATGATTAAAATCAACTATATGAACAGGAAAAACATTGACATTATCAGTAATTTTTTATAAGAAAAACTTATTAAATTAATCCAAGTAAATAATTTATTGGGATATTTATTTTAATGTTAAATTTTCCTAAATATGCATTCAAATACTTTCATTTAGTTAAATGTATACTGTCCCATAAATAAATAGAGTAAATTTTCCAGGCCATTTCCTTTATTTATTAAAATGGATTAATAAATAAAGGCAATGGCCAAAAATAATATTTGACTTTTATTCTGTTACTTATTTAATTTTAGTCAATCAAAAATTTATTTATAATTAAACAATCCTATTTTCACATTCAAAATTTGAAATAAAGTAACTATAATAATTTAAAAAGCTATTTGCTCTTTTTTGCATTAACATCTTTTAATTTTGTCAACTTTTCTAAATAAACAAAAAATCCAAAAAATATTTATTAAATGGTGGATTTGTGATAAATTTGAATTTTCAATTTTCAATTTAAAAAGAAATATTTAGATAAATAATTCTTTTTAATTTCAAAACTAAGAATTGAACTTTATTAAATACCTAAAATTTTGCATTGAATGGCATATATAATAATTTAATTCATGTGTTTAATGTAACAAGATTGTTTGATGTAAAGAAATATTTGGATATGGAAAATGCGGCAAGAAAATCCAGTTTTCTTTACATATCTATTTTTATGTACCCTGTTCATAATATCTTCGGTACAATTCCATTTAATTTATGATTATTATATAGAAAGCCTTATAAAATAGTTAAAATAACGTATTTTATATAAGTTGCTTCTAAATGTTTTTCCGTTTTCGGTTATTCCCTTATTTTTTCAAATTCTATTTTCCTGAACACAGCTATTCTAATATTTATGAATTACTTATTTATTACTAATTTCAAATACTTTATGAAAAAATTATTCAAAAAGCGAAAATATGTATGAATTGTTTTAAATTTTTTCTATTGCTAAAAGTATTTCTAAAATATTAAAGCGGGAAGTTTAGCATTTAGAATACTTTTAACAGATTATTTTGTTAATATAGTGCTATGAGGCTTACATGAATTTATAACGATTAATAAAGATTAAAGTCACTATAAATAAGAGTTTGATATAATGTTCATCATATTAGAGAACTTCGAATATTTTACAAATCTAGAGAAAATTTCTTTGTTATACTACGGTTGTTTATTATATAATCTAAATAATAAAACCTTAGAAATTAAATTACAAAAAGAAAAATAACAGAACTCATCTTTCCTTTTTCAAAAATAAAAATATTTTAGTGAGCTTAAGTGAATGTAATTTTATCAATTTTTAAGATTAATCAACATTTTTTGTTAAAATTTTTTTAATTCAAATTAAACATTTATAATTGTTAATATGATACACTTTTTTAGTTTTATACAAGCCAGAAATTTATGCTATCAACACTATGGTTGAAAGATTTGTTCCTGTAAAATCTATTAAGAAATTTACATTTAGTAATAAAATGATTCTCCATCATGATTCACTATAAGAAGTAGCTTTCTGCAATAATTAAAAGCAACAATTACAATAACAAACCTGAATTCCTGTAATCCTGTGTTTAGAAATTTATAGATTCAGATAAACAAGAGTCTTTCAAATTTTAATTAGAAAAACTTTAAATAAGTGATAATCAATACATTTTTATTCTGTTCAGTAATTCTTTTATCATACTAATTTAAAACATTTATATAAAACTTTTTCTGAAAATTTTCCCATGGCTTTTCTTAATATAAATTATTATTGTTTTTGTTTCCATTTGATTATATAGATGAATACCGGAAAATTATTTAGAAACATGCTCATGAAAAGTAGCCTAGTTAGTCACCGAAAGATTAGCGCTTTGGTTGTCGATTTAACAGTTCGAATGTTACCGTGATCTTGGATGTTTGAAGTAATTCAAAATACACTTCAAACAATAGTTTAAGATTTATTAGCACATGTGAGCAAAAAATTACTATTGAGAGACTAACAAATTAAACCATTAAAAGAAGATTTATTGTTGATTCAAAATTATTTTCTTTTTGGCATTAACATTTGTGTTTCATCCAATGCTAATCATTAAAATATCACAACTTTCCACAAAAATAAAATTAAAAAATTGCTTAACAAAAATTAACTTTACTCATTTTATGAATTTTGGGATAGATTTTACATATCTCATGCATCTGGATCACAAGCAATAAAATTAAATAAATTAAATCAATCTTCTATGAATAATTTAATATAAATCGCTACCTTAATGAAAACTAAGTTTCTTGCACACACAATAATCAAAATTAACCATACCATGTGAACAATTAATATTTCAAATGGAAACACTTCAGTGCAAAAATAACATCAAAACTTAATTGATCAATATGTTTCCAATGCAACAAAAATATTGTCAATTAAAATAATAATATAAACAAAATGAAAATATAACCAAATACTTTGTAGAACTTGAATAATTAAATGAAAAATGTAGCAAACAAGATTCAAACTGCAAAATATAATTAATAATCATATGAAATATCCTCTTTTTCATTGTTGAAACAATTGAAGAAGATGAAATAGCCTCTAAAATGCTAAGAAATTTATAAATATTTTAAAATATTTCAGATAAAATTACATTTTATTTATAAATATTTAAGAAAAATTAAAAACTTTATAAATAAAAAAATTTTCAATATTTGGATCAGGGGAATAAGAAACTTTAAAAATAGAATTTTAAATTTTTTTCTTCTTGGCATATGTCATATATTGGAAATACTAATTTTTATAAAAAGATTTTTTTTAATTGTCAGTTACTGGGAAATATAAAAATAAATAATTTTTGTACGACACATTTTTGTCAAACAAGTGTCATCAAGGTACAAAAAGAATTGTGTTAACTACTTTGTTTTTCTGATCTGAACATAGGGATGGAAAGGGTACTTGTCAACTACTAAATTTCTTCATTTCATTAATGGAAATGCATTAGATAAAATACTTCTAAATGAATTTTTCCTCGATATTAATCTAAACTAAAGTTTCCCAGTGAGTAGAATTAAAAACTTCCTCCTTTTAATTATATTAGAAACTTATTCACATTTCCTTTTCTTGGAAAACTTATATATCGGAAACACTAACTTCTATAAAAGTTATACAAAGATTTATTTTTATTAACAATTATCGAGAGCTATTAAAATAAACTACTTTTGCCTTACATTTACTGTCAAACATACGTTAGGTGACATCAAATAACAGAAAGAAAGGAAAAATACTCCTCTTTCATTAATTTATTATGTTTCTATTTTTTATTAATCAAGCATAATAATTTAAATTTCTCACAATAAAATTATCATTTAAGTTCCAGGAATTGATTCTAAAGACAATCTTTCCAGTGCATTAGTATAAAAATCCATCACATAATCATCATTCTAAACTAATAATGGCTACACAATATAAGTGGTAACAATCGGTATTTATCGATTAACATTACCTTATTGCTTTAACATTACCTTCTATACAGTCCACATTCCTTTTTTTCTGAACTGTATGCAGGAATGAGAGGAATACTTGTCAATTTCATGAATAGAGATTTATTAAGTAAAATAATTCTAAATAAATGTTTCCTTGGAAAATACTTCTAAATGGGTATTGATCAACACTTATTTAAATTGAAGTTTAACTTGAGTTTATGAATTTTGCAACTAAGATAATATTGAAGAGATAAGATACAATGTTAATGACCAAATTCAGTGATTAAACAAGTCAGTTTTTTTTTTCTGTAGGTTATAATCCAAACTAACTCTGCTTTAATTTGGAAGTAAATAAACAAACTAAACTTTTTCAATGCAACGAAATCAAAATTAAATTAAATATTTAAAACTTTCGCTTTCAGAAATTATTGAACGATAAATTATAATTTATTAAATAGCTCTCAATTATATAATTAATATAAAGAAAGCTTTCTAAATTACTTAAAAGTGATGCACTATAAATTAATATTTTTATTGTATTTAAAATGTATTCAAGTTTTCAATAAGTATTAAAGAGCAAGTTTTAAATATTATGCTTAGTAATTTTCATAAGCTCACGTAAAATAGTTGTTAAAATAATTAATAATTGTTAAATAAAAAATTGAAATACTCTTAATAAACATTATAATAATCGATATTTTTCAATTTTATAGGGCTTAATATGATGCACTTCAAATATCACTAGCAATAATCTTAAGTTGAAAACAGATGAATTTCAATGTCTGCAAATTTGATGTAGTGAAGTTACTGCATTTACTTTGTTCAGTAAATAGCATCATACCCAGCAGTGACGCTATGTGAATACGGTTTGCGTTAAATTAAACCTTACGATGATTGTTCCACAAATATTTAAAGTTCGGAAATATTTTACTAGAGTTGATGAATACTGTGTTATAGAATATATATATATAAATAAGAAACTTTCTCGAGTATGACATGTATTTACGAGTATTTTTTTGATACCTTTATTTTAAAATCACGATTTTAGTTTGGCAATAATTTTTATAGCCTTAGTCCCCAAATAATAAAATTTTATTAAAAAAAGATATTATTATATACCTACCTGTTATTAATTTGTATTTTAACATAATTTTAAATATTTAATATTGATTTATTAATATTTAACATATGAGAATTTGCTTTGTCCATTCATAACAGAAATTATAGTTTCTTAGTTCAATATTTTTAGCATTTAAAACTATTCATAAGAAAAATCATCTATTGCTAAAATAACTTTCCCGCAATATTATTGCAGCAAATATTTTTTTAAATTTGCGCAGATTGAAAAAGAAAATTTGTTTGGTTCAAGAAAAAACCAGAAATATTTTATTTATTTTAGAAATTTGGTATAAGTAAACATTATATAAGAAATTGAAATTCATAATTAGTAATTGTAAATTATTTTTACACTCTGAAATTTTATATGCAAAATTACACTTAGAAAAGGATTTTAAGGAGTTTTTTCCCCAGAATAAAAGAATTTTCAGTAATTATATTTCCCATGTGACTCGACAGTTAATGAGGTAAAAAAACAGTTTCCCTTAGATAAGACCTAAGCTATTAAAGATTTTAAGAATGAAGGCATTCGAAACTTTTTTAATTTAAGAGTTTTAACTTTTTAACTTACAATATAAGAAAAAGTTGAATTTATTGCATTATTATGAACATGATAATTAAGACTTTAAATAAGAAATCATTCTGCCATCATATATAAATATAATTATCATTTTTTAACTATTTTTCCGCATTTATCAAATTAAATTATTCGACTTTTCAATTTTACATAAGTATAATTTTAGTCACAACAGCATCTTTCCTAAATCTTAATTGATTCATAATAATACAGTTGTGTAATAAAATCAATCAAGAAACTAAAAAAGTGCTAAATTTTAGAATGTTGATGATAGAAGAATATTATGACAGATTATCAATGAAAATATTAATTGTAACTTAAAATTCAAAGAAAAGTTGTACAGTTTTTGCGTAATGTTTAGCAAACATTTATATATTCTATTGTTTTATCAAATAGATCCTAAATTAAGCTTCATTCATTGAGTACAAAATTTTCCTAATCGTATTTAAAATCACCTCAAATGACATTACTGTCTGACCATAATTTGACATGCTATTCTTGTTTTTTTAAAACAGTTCCAAAGATGACAGTCAACGATCACTTAAATTCAGCATAAAAAGTTCAAAATTTAAACAGAATTTTGAGATTAAATTAAAAACCCCACAAATGTCTATCTATAGTCATCTATAAATGTTCATTAACTAGCTTAAGATTATAAAAAATATACTAATCTCTCTGTTTGTTCAAATCTGGTAATATCATTATCAGGATATTACTGTCTAAATTGACAATTCAAACAAAAAGAAACTGATGAAGGAAAAGGATAGTACGAGAAACCTACTTACAATGCATTACCATAAAAATTAGGAACACTAAAATTTGAGATATAACCATTTAAACTCAATGTTTTAACAGTCTCTCTCTCTCTCTCTCTCTCTCATACACACACAGATGTATTGTAAAGTATAGTATAGATAAGTGTAAATTTTCACTTTATATTATCAAAAATAGCTTCAAGTATATTTTTCTCTCTCTAAATTGTTAGAACAAAAATATCATGTGTTTTTTCCTCTTATGTTTGGATTTATATAATCGGTGTATGAAAGCAAATTTGCTGAAACAAATAAACACAGATAAATCGCAACTGACGCTCAAAGTTCTTATATGGTACTAGTTATATGACTTCTACAAATTTAAGTGTTGATTTCTAAAAGAAAGAGAATTAAAGAACATTCCTCTTGTGAGTACTCACAAAGACGTAAATATTATTAGAGTTTCAATATGTTTTCGGAAATTAAATGAAAATTTGGAAGTGGCTCTCCAAACAGTTCACCAGGAAATGTTAAGCAATTAAGAACATAGAATTATGACCTTGATGTTCCGTTCTTCTCCTCATCGTATTAAAATTTCATGTCTAATTATGACAGCAAATGTTGATCATTATTTTATATACACTGGCTTTCTAAAAACTTTCAACCCACTATTTTTTAATCAGTGCTTTTTACTTTCTTATACATACTTTAATATGCAATCCATTTACATATAAAAGAATTTCAGGAATACTATTTATAATATTATTATTTAATGGGGCATTCAATTATAACATAAGTATTTTTAGGAATGGAATGGTAATTATTTCGTTTAGTTTAATATTTAATTATATAACAGACCATCTTATATACTATCTTATATAATAGAAAATAAAAACAATTCTGCATTATAGTGATATTACTATATGTCGATGTAAGCAATTTTAAAATGGATTTGAATTACATGGTGAGCAATATTAGTAAATAAAGGTTTATGAAAGGAATTAAATATTGAGGTATTAAATTATTGATGAGAAACTTCTGCTTCACAGAAAAATATTTTATTCATCATGTTCTTGCAAAACTAAAAGTAATTTTATGTAAAATAAATTTACTTCAAATGATTGTATGATTGGAATGAGAAATTTATGCACATTTCAATGCACGTTCAAATAAATCTTCAAATACTAATTTCATCATCTTATTACATTGAATACAAATATCATCTACAATTATTATGTCAGGAAGTTTAATTTTAAACATATATTGGATTGTAATTTCTATTTGACTAGCTTTTGGTGTATTCCACACAGTATGAACGCAAAATGAGCGCAAGCAACAGAATTACTTTTACCTGAATTTAAATAAAAATGAAACTATTTTAATAAAGTTCTATTATTATGAAGACTTTATTTATTTTATGTAAATGATACATATTAAGGGATAACTTAAATGTAACACCAATGCGTGAATAATAAATAATTCAACAATCTAATTTCGTATTCTCAATGTTTTATTTGCAGTTTTTTCTTAGCTTTCTTTGATCTTTCTAAAGTTTTTAATAATCTTTCCTCAAATAGATACTGCATCTACGTAAAAATATAGTAAAAGCATTTATAAATCTGTAAAAATCTCAAACGCCTTATGCTGTTAATCATATATTAACATAGATATTTTTCACATATAATGACATATTAACATAAAAACTTTTGTTGTATAAAGAAAACATGTTCTAGTTGCATTAGTATGCAGCTAGATTAGATGGATAAATTATAATTCTTGGCAGGAGTTTCAATGCTATTAAATACTTGCAGTTTTACCAGTAATTTCAATTCAATGCAATTCATATTTATTCTTTGTTAGAAATTTCGCCCATTAATTAAATGCAGAATGAATGGTGGTGACATTATCTTAACATGAGTGTGTTTGTGATTAACAAAGATTTTTGTAGCAGTTTGCAAGAGTTAAAAGTCAGACACTTCTAGAAACTACAGTTAGAGACAAACAGCATGTGTGCATGTATGTTCCCCTTCATAAAACTTCAAATGAGAACTGAATTCAACAACTCCCGTATAATGAGTTGGAAGGAAAGTTTTCATAAGATTTAGATTTCTGTTCGGAGTATAAAATTTATATATGTGCATCTGTGAATGTGTGTGAGTAAAGATAAAAGAAATTTGAATTTAAAGCTTCATAATCCAGTAATAGTTATTTAAATTATCAGAAGTTTAAGTGTGTTACAGCATTACATATGTATATATTTATATAGATAGATATAGATATATATGAAGAAATTATTTGAAAAAATAATATGATTCAAAGAAATAAATTATGTTAGAGCATTTTAATGGTAAATGATACGATGCTGTGGTCATGATTTTGAAGTAGTTCAATTTGTAATTGAATTTCAATTTCAACACGACAATTATTACTTGTTGTAGTGGAAAATTAGCAATTATTACTTGTTATTTTTCCACGTCACTGATAGTGATAAATTCTTTATTATTGCTTCTGAAAACCAACCCAAACTGAGCTATCATATCAACATTGTTTTTATGACGCTAAAATACTTATTCTAAAATTATTTTTAAAATTCTCAATACTCTTAATTTAGATTTCTCTCTTAATGCTTTTAAGCAATATTGTAAAGAGAAAAGCATTTTTGAAGGTTTCAAAATTGTTTGTTTTCGAATTTATAGTTAATTTTGATTTACAAATGTTAAAATATTTATTAATCAATCATAAGATGACAGCTAAAACTTCCAGTGGAAATAAAAATATATACTTTTGTCTAAATTAGTTGGTGTAAAGTTTGTAATATACTTTTTATTCTAAAAATTTAATTGTTTGTTCATTCATTATTTCAGATAAAATACACTGGTGTGCAAAACTTAAGCAACAATGTAAACTTTAAGCAGATAGCCATGAAAGTGCATAAAAAGAGTTCTTGTGATCAGTGCAATGAACACGTAATTCAGTAAAAAGGTCAAGCGTATGCAAATATCAGTGGCAAAACGTCAGAGATGACGTGAGCGTATGCAAAATGCGTGCGCTTGGTGTGCGCAGTTCAAAACTACAATAAAATGAAGGACGGAGGAGCAATTAAAGACTTTCGTTTCAAGTGCAAGTGAGTGTGTCCGTGAAATATGGCTCGAAGAAATCACCTGGACGACTTCACACGTGGAAGAGTGATTGGAAAACTGGAGGAGGAGCGTAGTGTGATCAGTGTAGCTGAAGAGTTCGGAATCAACAAAAGTATCGTTTCGCGGACTTGAAAAGCCTTCAGAACCACAAGTACAGCTATTCCAAAGGTTGGTGGTGGCCGCCTCAGGAAAATATCTGCAGTGGATGACCGCTATATCGTCCTGTAGGCGAAAAAAAACCCGAAACCAGTCAGCCAGCGCCATTGCTCAGCAACTGTGTACAGCACAGCGGGGAGACAAGGGCCATGTTTCACTGTAGCCAGACGCCTTCACAAAGGTGGCCCATTCTTCCGCCATCGCGAACGCTGCATTCCGTTGACAACTCGCCATCGGCGGCATCGTTTAGAGTGGTGCAAAGAGCACAAAAACTGGACATCTGATCAATGCAGTCACTTCCTCTTCACAGATGAGAGTCATTTCAGTGCCACAAACGATTCTCAATGCCAGTTGATTTCAAGAAAGGTTGGGACATGGTTTCATCACAGTAACACAACGGAAAGAGATCGTTATGGTGGTTCTGGAGTTCTCGTCTGGGGTATCTTTATGCTGAATGGGTGGATTGAGATCCGCGTTTTCGACAGAGGTTCTGTAACAGGAGATCGCTATTGTCAGGAGGTAATCCTTTCCCATGTGCGTCTGTTCAGAGGTGTCACTGGAGCAGATTTCATTTTTATGGATGGCAATGCGTGGCCACATCGGACTCATGCTGTTCAGCAGCTACTAGAAAGTGAAGACATCACTCGAATGGATTTTCCAGCATACTTCCCAGATTTAAATCCCATAGAACATGTGTGGGAAGCTTTGGGGAGACGCATTGCGGCACGATTGCTTCCCCCGGGGATCACGCAGCAACTGAAGCTGATGCTGATTGAGAAATGGGCACTCTTACCTCAAGAACTGCTGGACATTCTGGTGCTGAGTATGGGGAGATGGTGTGAAGCAACTATTGCACTAAGAAGAAGGCATATCCCATACTAAGGAACATCTGTTTGTTCCTCTTGGACAGATGATCTTGTGCAGGGGTACTGTGAGTTCAATAAAGCCTATTTTTATTTGATTCCATATTGTATTTATTTTTGTACAGCTATGCTTTCATCATCCTTTAAGTACAAAATGATGTTTCTCATGTCTAAATTTCATGTCCCTCAGATGATTTCTAGCAGAGTTATGGCAGAAAAACCCCCTATTGCTTAAGTTTTGCACACCAGTGTACTATCATGGTCACTATTTTATTCTACTTTAATTCCCTTTATTAGGATATTAAACTTTTCTACTTGAAATTTACACACATTAATCATATTCATTCTGACAAATAAATGTGCTTCACATTGTAAAAAATTTTATTCACCAAAAAATAAAAAAAATTAGTGTCACTTAATTCTTATTTTATTTTAAGTATAGTGAAGCTAGTTGTTGAAGTTTATAAAGTTCACAAACACAGCCTTCAGTTCAACAGAACATATGTTTATTTTCTATTTAATTGTTGAAGTTGTTAAGAATGTACTTTAAACTTTAAGTTTCGGAGAATCAAACATTTAGTGAAAAACATTTGAGAGAAAGTAAAGCAAATATTGACGCTACTCTTTATGAATGCATAAAATGTACACTTAACCAATTAGTGACTTATAACCTAATATTCACTAATTTTATGTAATCAAATATTTGTATTCATCATACTAATAAACAACATTCTAGTAGCTCATATGATTGCTCATTTGTGGTTTTTACTTACCAATTCATGGTTAAATTACATGGACACCAATCCTTATTGCAGCTTTCGATCAATGTTTATTTCAGTTTAAAATCATTAAAAATAAGACAAAGGATAAATGTCTTAAATTTTAAGCCCAAAACTGATAACAATGACAATGATGCGTTCATGATTCCTATTGTAAAATAAAAATATTGAATATCATTCAGCTCGAAGAAGTGCCAAATTTACTCTGAAATCATATACAAATTTATGTTCATAATCAATTGTTTCAAACATTTATATTTCTTTCTTTTTTTATTATAAGATGGATAATCTTGACATTATTATTTTTTCTTTAGGGTTAAATATAATTTGATCATGCTTCTGATTACTCTTGAATGATTTCTGATTACTCTTGATCAATCATAATCAAGAATATTACCAACAGCGACATAGCAATTTGTAAAGTAGCAGAAAATTTTAGATTTACCAATCTTACAGTTTTTTACTAC
>JAPDSC010107905.1:48788-115198 GCA_026290005.1 Latrodectus geometricus
CATACATTCTCCTCACCAGTTAATATATATGCAAATAAGCGAATAATAAGAACATAGGCAATATTAATATAAATTATTCTGGTTTCTCTGATAATCATCTTTTTTATATTTAAGTATTTGTATTTCATGGAAATGTGTAAGCTTCTATTTTACTCAAAAACGTACATTAGCATTAATGAAAATTTTAACTCTTTTACATAGTTGATAATTCAATCATAAGAAACTATATGAGAAATTCAAATACCACTGTCGTTCTAAAAAATATCTTTTTTGTTTATGCAAATGGAGTAAAATGTTAATAAAATTATTAAAAACATAGTTTAATATTACAGTTCAACAAAAAAATTCATCAAAGAATTCATTAAAAGAAAATTTAGAAAAAGATTACAAGATTATTTCTCAGAAAAAATTATTTTCAATTGAATATTCGTCTAGAAAAATATACATTCTTAAATATGCTTTTTAAATGAAAATAGTTTTTGTATTTCCATAATTCTTTTAGAAACATTCATAATTATCAAATTCAGTAAATATTTCATGTTCTCCAAATATCTTTTTTAAATGTGAAGAATATTTTGACTTTGAAAATAACATAAAACTACAAAACATTCGGAAATAAGAAATAAAATTGATTTAATAAAATGTTTTTCCTTTACCATAAAAACAATAAAGAAATTCAATTATAGCAATATAATTCTTCGTTTTAATTTTCTTCCATTTATATATTTCTGCTAAAAATGAAAATATTGTTACATAAAAACATAATAAAATCTTATTCTTTATTCTAGAAAATTCAGACTGATAAAATCTCAATTACAATTTCATCAAAATCTTTTTCGAATCGTTATTTTTTTTAATATTTCGATAGTATAAGGTATTTTACTTAAAATTCCTATTTGCAAATATTTAAAAAAATGTAAAAGCTCTTACAATTTAAAATATTTACTGACCAATAAAACGAATATATACTTATTGAATATATTTTATTTGAAAAGAATGTTTATATTAGGTACAATATTTATTTTGAAATTACAATTTTTAAAGTAAATATTTTATTTTAAATGAAATATCTTACTTTTAAAATAAATTGTAAAAAATTTGTAACAAATTTGAAATAATGATTATCTTTGAAAAGTTAATATTTTCATTAGACTTTTTTAACTTAAAGTATTATGAATAGTTCATGAACGTTCAACGTACAGAATCACAGCAAATTGACTTTGCCTTTTCTTTGCTTAGATTGCTACTGATTAGATAATTTTAAGTTTGCTTAAGAAGTAATTTAACAACAACTGCCTTCTCTTTTGAAAATAAATAATTTAGTGCATTTGAAATAAATATTGGAAAAATAATATTTTTTAAAAAAACAATAAAACAATTTGCTAACAAGAATATGGTAAACATAAATAATAATAATAATAATGTATATGCAAGGAAAATATACAAAACTATATCTCAAATGTCAATAATGTTTCTTTTTTGCTTTAATGAAATCATTCCAATTAACTTTTCCGAAATCTAACTAAGTTTATTATGAATCTAACTAGGTACTAAGTTTTTATGAATATTAATCTTGTAAAAACGCTGAAGTTAACAAACATTGCATTCAAGACATTGCAAACAAGAAAATTGGCAATCAATCTTTATTATTAGACTTAAAAATATGTTATATCGAGTAATTAAAAGGATAATTTCACAAATATATAGATTTTATTTGATGACTTAGTAACTTACATTTTCAAATAATTTGATTAAATAATGCATAAGTTTTTAATTCTTTTTCTTTTTATAACTTCATATAAACTGTTTATTTACAATAATTGTCATTTCTAGTGAATAGAATTTTGCCTTCTGTGGAAGAAATTCAAAAAAGAAATAGAAAATTTTCTAAATTTTTGGTCTATCAAGGAATAATTTTATATTGCATTATAATTTAATACTTTTTTAATGCATTAAGTATTTTTACTATGAAATAAATAAATATTTGATAATTTAAAAAACATTCATAATTTTAAAAACATTCCCCATAATACAATACTACTTTACAAATAGAAATTATGCTTTGAGAATGATAGATCTTTAAATGATTAATTTATTAATTTTTAATAAGTCGAGAAAAAATTTGTTTTTAAAAAAGTATTCTATAATTTTTTTAAATTTATAAGTTAAATAAATGTTAATTTGTTAATAAATTATCTTTCTAGAATTCAACTTATAAGAAACAATTATATAAAAGCTAATGTTTGACCCCACAAATATGCATGTAATTAGGGAAAAAATTGATAAGTACTGAAATAGCTTAAATACTATAGAAATTTTATAAATCTCAGATGTAAATTAGTTTTGAGTTTTTGTCTGCGAAAGACATTCATTGAAAATAAGCTTTAGTAGTATTTTTGTAGAAATTAAAATTGGTTGCAATATTTTCATCTTTATTAAATTGGATTATGACAAAAAATTAAATTTTAATAGATATTTTAACTTGGTTTACAGAGCAATAATAACACAACATAAGTGATATTCTTTCTACAAGTTGTTTCTGAGTCCTCACAAACTTGTATTTAATTATGTCGGATATATGTTATAGAAGAAAGGCAAAAATTGGGTGCATATTTGTTTTATAATTTTATACTGTAAATCCCCTAACATAGTAGCAAAAAGTACACTTAAATTTATGAAATAAAATTTATTCTGGAATTCGAGATTTTGTCCTAAATTTCACTGCCATATCATGAAAACAAAAATTTTATATTGATATTTTAAAGTGTTATGTTTTCTTTCCAGGTTTTCAGAATGAGCACTATTTTTTATATACAAGCATTGGCTGATAATAATATTTATGATAATTGGTACAGTTATAATCAATGTGCGAGAGTATAATGTTTTTAAGTAAACAAACAACTCTATTTTTAACAAAATCCTCTTAGCCGAGTTTTTGTTAATTAATTTCTTTCTAAAATGATGAGTAAATTTTGATGAAAATATCTACCATTCGTACAGACGCATATATACTCTCTGTTTTAGTGGGCGTGTAAGGAAAATACTTAAAAGTTTAAAAAGACCTGTATTCATTTATAAATAAATTATTTTTCGATTCTCTTTACACTCAATAGCTTTATAATTTCTAAATTGTGCTTGATAATTTAATTTTGTAATAAATGATATTTTGAATACATTGATATTAGAACAATATAGATTGTGCAATTTCATTTCTACTCATGAATTAAACATACAATTATTATATTAATTTTATAAAATAAGATTTAATATTATGATTAATAAAAGTTTCTTAAATTATAATTTTTAAAAATAGCCCTAAAATAATGAGATCCTTTTCTTCTTTAATATTCTTTCATTGGATACATTACAATCAAAAACATAACTTTGTTATAAGCAAAAACATCGAAATTTGTATTTTATTTATATTCAATTTTTATTTCTGGTTATCTCTTAAACAATTTTAACTAAGTTTTTTGGGCCACGTTATCTATTGATTAAAATACTGATATTAAAAAAATGAAGGAAACTACTATGAAAAAATTATTTTTTAACTAATTTAATAATTTGTTAAAATTTAATAAGAATTCCGAAAAATGTCCTTTATACATTCATAAATATGTTTCCTATTATAAAATTAAAGAAATATTTAATAATTTTCATGAAACCTTACTTCATCATAATATAAATTTTCATGTTAAAATTTATCATAACATAATTCTAAATATTTTAATAAATTTCTTGTTATAATTAATCATGAAGTATTTCAATCAAAAATAAAATTAGTTATTTCTTATATGTTTTTATGTTACATTGACATCAAAGCAAAAACAAACAGACAAACATACGTCATTAATATATTTTCCATAGAAGAAAGCAAATTAAGAAAGTTAATTTACAAACAGCCAATTTTAACCGATTTAAAAGAAATCATTATAGACGTATTCAGCAAACCTAACAAAGCAATCTACTTTTCATCCTTAAGGGAATAAGGGATTATCGTTTCACATAAAGAATTGAAACTTTTAATCTTTTAATCGCTTTTCGAATTAGCATAGCAACTTCCGAAGACTCCAGATGTTTCAATTACTCAAGTGCATTTCCCTTATTCCCAGAAGTAATGTTATTTTCTAGTTAACAGAACTAAATAATTACTAACGATTATCTTAATGAACAAATAAAAGTAAATAAATTTTAAGCAAACCTATTTTCCAAATGAATTTCAAAATCGAAGGGAAAAGAAAGCAATTCGTTAAATGATTATCTCGCAAAGATTCTGCATAAAAGTTAATTTTCTCAAGTTTCAATTTCCTCTATCTTACAGAAAGAATTAAATTTTCTGAAAATAGCTTTTAGGATTATAGTTAATTTAATAATATACGTATTGTTAATTATTTTTATATGTAAATCATTTCTAACAAATAAATTTTTAATATCTGGTACTATGATAATTAGATTTCCAATGTTCAAGCACAAAGAGATTTAATTCATGAAATTTTATTTAAAAGTAATAAAAGTTTAAATTTGTGAAGAGGTATTTCAGATTTTAAAGTTTGTAAATAAATGCTACCTATAAATTATAGAAATTATTGCTAAAATTCGTCAATAAACAACATACCGATTTCTCTCAGCTAAAAAGAAACGCTTCCTTAAATAGGTATGTGATAATGCGAAAAGATGATTGATTCCTAATCAAATTCATTATATCAAAGTTTTTTTAGAATTTATCAAATTGAGTTTTACTTTCCTTAATCATATGATTCCATAAGGTTAAATATTCCATTTATTAATTTTACAGAAAAAGTATTTGGTTTTTAATCAATATTTACAACATAAGCCAATCAATAATTCTTTTTTAAAACTTATCAATTAGATATTACTGATATTAAACTTTATTTTTAATATAAGGGTGACTAAAAAGTATAGTTAAAGTAGAATGTAAACTTTTGACGACTAAAATGACATTTTTGTGAACACAGTATATAGATAGTGTTTCAAACTTTCATAAATAGAAAGTTATAGTTTAAAATGTATTTCTCAATTTATTTTAATAGAAAATTGATTTTCAGTAGGGAAAATATAGCAATATATTTAATAAGAATAAAATACTTCACTTTACTTTATTAACTTATAAATTAAAATACATTACTTAATAAATTAAAAATGCAAGTACTAATATTAAGTAAGTAAATAATTTAGGTGGGATAAAACTTAATTAATAAAGTTCCTTTACAAAAAAATACTTTCATAAGTACATTAAATTTACAATGTGTTTTAAGCATATTTTTGGAAACGTAAATACTCCAGAAACATAAACAGATTACTAATAAAATTAACTAGTCTCACATTTTAAGAGTTTCATATTATTAAATGAAAAAGCACCTGCACGTATTTTAAACTCATAAATTTAATAATAACAAAAATTAGTATTTATTATTCAAATATATGAAAATTACGTTTTTAAAAGTTTGGATTTAACAAATATAATAAAAAAAATCATGCGGAAAGATTTTTAATGAAATATTCACCTTTCACGTTTATAAAAAAAAATCTAAGACATAGTCATTTCATTAAAACAAAAAATATTTACATATATACTAAAAAAATAAACTTAATATTTTAAATCGACATTAATAATGTTTTTTTCTTTTATTATAGTAATCTTAAAATTATGATTTTATTTATTTTTCTTCATAATTTTCTAACCAAATTCTTAAAATTCTAGCATTATTTCTATAAAAGATCATTAAAATTGCATTTATAATCATAAAAATTGGTTTTATCTATCTCTCTCAGATGTTTATGACGCTAATTTAATTATTTTTCAAGTAAAAAAGTTTACTTCCATTAAATAAGTTAAAAAATTTTGTAATTTATTAAATACGAATGCATGGTTATAATCATATACAAATTTTTCCAAAATTGTTAAAACTTATTGAATTAATAAAATGTTATTTTTTTAGAATTTGATTAATGAAAGTTGTTTTTGAAATTGCTAAAAAAACCCACAGATTTGAATAAGATATCTTTCAAATAAATTGTATTTTAAAAAAAAGAAAGCATTTGGGGACTTCCATGATTTTCTCTTATGACTTAAACTTTTCTTTAAAATCCAAATTAATTAATAAATTAATTTCGTTAAATATTCTACTATATTTATATTTTATTTAGCTTTAAAGTACTTTGAAATATTTCCTTATAGCTAATAAAGGAAGCTTAAGCAAATGTTCAGTGCAAAATATGTTTTTATATACTAAAGAAAAATATTTCTTATTTGTGTTTATATAAATTTAATATATTTTAGATGTTTTATGAATTTTACTTAAAATAATCTTAAAAAAACTTCGAAGAACTCAATTGTGGATTCAATAGTTTTTTAGAAAATATCCTACAAAAGTGTTTTCACAGATTAGATTTGCAGCATATATTTTTTAATTCCAAAAATATGTATTTTTGAATCTCATAATTCTTAAATCTTATGAAAACAAATAATGTGAAGGTAATTTATTAAACTTACCTTATATTTAATGAGTGGTATATATTAATTAATTTATCAAAATAAAACTAAATAAAATTATGATTTTGTTATTATAAAGTTAATTATAATAATTGTCATTATAATAAAGAAAATATAAAATTTACATTTTTACATTCAAGATTTAGAATAATAAAGGAATTTTATTTTTATCCATTTTGAATATAAAAAAAATATTAATGAAATAAAGTTTACATTTTTACATTGAAAACGCCAGAAAATAACCTATGAAAGAAAGTATATTTTAAAATATACCACACGACAGTTGCATAATCTGAAATTATTTTTAAATCTATTTTAATTTTTTTCAATAAGTTAAGTAATACCTAATAATATCGCGTTCATAAAATTTTAATTTACAGTTTAACATTTATCTTGTATTTTATAACATCAAGGTAATTTAAATAATATAAAACAAGATCCATCAACTAAATTTAAAATTTCCTTTTATTTGCAAAAAAATAATTTCTATATTTTGATTACATTAACGTTAATTTTATTGAAAAAAATTATTTTAGTTTCCTTCTCATGAAAAAGCATTTCCTTCAATTATTATTTTTAAAACGGTACATTATTTTTTTTAAGATTTTTTTATGTTTTTCTTTGGAAAAAAATGTTTTTCTTTAGAAATATATGAAATACAAATTCTTGCAAACTCTAGCAGTTTTTCTAATGCATTAACTATGTAGTCATATTTAATTGTAAAAATATGTATCTTTTTATTAGCTTTTTCTTAAATTGTCCAATTTATTGCAAATAAAAAGTTAATTGCTATTCCTCCAACATATATACAAATAGAATTCCAAGTTAAGCAATAGTTAATACATGTTTATCCATCTAAAAGCAGAAATACTGATTTAAATTTAATGAATTAAATTACTTTTGAAAAAAAAAGAAATATTTGAAAAAAAATGTTATTAATGAATTATTAGCCATAAAATATATTTTTTTTATTAATTACATGTATGTATATCATTTATGATACTTATTTTATTACTTGGTTATGAAAATTAATTAACATTACTCAAATAAATATTTGTCACATTTCCCTCATTATAACACAAAGTTTAAAAAAAATTTTTACTCGAAATAAATTTTATGTGCATAAATTCCAATTCATAAAAAGGAAAGTATTTTGCTATTTAAATATAAATAAACTAAATTACTGTGTGAAGATTTAGTCCATAATTAAAAATTTTCAGCTTGACGTTTGATATATTCATAATCAGTTATGAATGTACATCATGCGAAATTTGGAAAAATGACCTTCTATATTAAGCAGTTCTTATAAAACCTCTCTTATAAATTTCTCAGATGCATCATGCGAATGTTTGTAAAATTTTCTTATCTGATGTCTCTAAATTTTTCACAAAAGGATTTTTTAATTCATTTTGATTATTTAAAAATTTTGCTTCGTAATTTTCTCATTAATCATTATTTTTTTTTTGTTATAAAATATGATATAATTAAAAAATATTTTCATACAGAATAATCATTATTGTTTTTTTTAACAATCATGTAAAACTCGATAAAATTTATTAAATTTTTCACAATTAAGTTAAACAGTTCATAACATAAAGCAATTATGGATATTCATTAAAAAATATCTGCGAAATCTAGTTTATTTTTATTTTTCATTACTAACTATTCCCATACTACAATAGCAGAAATAACTATTCCTTTACTTTTCCAAACTAAAAGAATTTATAATGATACAAAGGTATAATTAATTTTACCTATATTAACATCGTAAAAAAAATAAAAGTTTGCAGTTTCAATCAAAAAGGTTTTCTTCTTCTATATTTCAGAATAAAAACAAATCAATATTTCAATTAGTTTCAGTAAACAGTACGTTTTAAGTTCTTATAATAAAAACTATGTTCTTTCAGAAAATACTTTTTCAATGTTAATTTGTAGTTCTTTTAAGCTGTAATTTTTTTAAAAGTTTTTTTTTCCGGAAAATAATAAACTTATTGAAAGTGTGCAATTTTCTTTGTATTTCATTATCACTTGTTTCATAATTTCAAACATTTACTTAAATTTAAAAAAGTACCTTGAATTCATATAAAAATATATATATTAACTTATTCAAACATGATTATTAATTCTATTCCCATGAGTATGCCTCAATATTCTAGTACTCTTCGCAAATGATTGAAACAAAGTTTAAAAAATAACATTTATATTCTTTTTATGCATAATTAAAATAATAACTTCATATTCCTTTTTACACTTTGTAATTTTACTGAAATAAAATTGCTGTTGCTAGCTTGGACATTCGTATGTGTGTGTGCACCGGCATACTGCACCTAACACAGATTTGGGCTCTACCAATTCTACGGTGGAAACTGGTGAGAGTGTTCGTAATTTAGAATCAGGTACCTAACCACAGACATGGAATACTTGAACTGCCATCCTTAGATTTATCCTTTCACTTGAAGGACCTTGCAACTTCGTGTATTATTTAACACATGAATTATATAACCTATAGCGAACGAAGGGCGCTTGGATATGTTGGAATTCGATCTCAATACCTTTCAATAATGAGAACAACACCTTAACCAACCAGACCACCACGGCGTGACAGATGTTTGAAATTTACATTAATATTTGTAGACTTAATCCTAACGCTTAAAGAAACTTTATGACTAATTTTACACCTAAGATATAAATAGACGTTTGAATAAGATTTATGATACACAATAACATTACTTATAACTAGACCTTTATTTTAACTAATATTTGCAAAATATGTTTAATAAAAGAAACAATTGATAAGAAAAAACTATTAATAAGAAAACAAGAATTAATTAAAAAAGAAAACATGCAAAATGAATTAATATGTTAAAACTAGGAACGAAAAATTTTTAATCCTAAATGCTGTGTTAAATTGAAAATTGTGATGTTATTGAACTTGAAAATGAATCTAAATAAGAAGGACATTAAAATTAATTGATATATATACATATATATTCTATTCTGAGGATATTTGCACGTACACAAAGAGAAGTGCCACACAAAAGAAATTAACATTCTATGGTTCACATTATGGTATTCCAAATGCATCTCTAAAGCATCTGACTAATTCGCGTAAAATAATCATAACAGAAACAATTCCTCCCATACGTTATAACATTCCGAGTTAAACACAATTTGAAAATTGTTTTCATAGATTTTAAAAAGCTTCTTTTGTATAGACTTTGTAGTATAGTGAGAGATGTCTCAGAAAGCAAATTATAGTAAGGATTTTGTCAATATTTATTCATAAGAAGTCAACACTCCTCTCCTCTTTTAATCTTATATTTCCTAAGATAAATGTTAATTTAAAAAATATTATAGTGTAAATAAAGAAAATTTCTATAAGTTTTTTCTTTTTCATTATTTATAATACAACTTTTTCTCAGGTACTTCATAAATATTTACAGATTAAGAACAAATACTTAAATTATTCCTTAAAAAAAAAATTTACTTTCAGAAATCATACCTCTTTTTCCAAGAAAATTATTGAACATGAAGACATTTTTTACGTAGGCAATGAAAACTTTAATAATTGTTAAATAAAGTTACGAGTTTTTCTTTCAAGATTTTACTAATATATCATTTATTTAAATGCATAAGTGTCAATCTTGTCAGCTAAGTATTAGAAATGGTGAATCATTAATTAAAAAATACAATTTTCTTGTAAATATTGAATAAATAGATAATGCCATTTATTTAAAAGTATTACAATATGTATAAATTATTTAAATCAATTACGTAACCTTTTAATTTATTAAACTAAACTTGAAACTTTTGCATTTTATTTCTATAATTTTTGGTTTAGATTTTTTTAGGCAATGAAGAGGATATTAAAATTAACAATAAAATATTAATATACTCTTTGTGACTGTTTATATGTTATAAAATTTTGAATATTTTGGTTATTGTTTAATAAAGATATTCTTACAATAGCCTATAGTAAAACTACAGATTAATTCCAAGTACGCCTCAATACAATATTATAATATTTATAAAGTATATTTCTTCGAATATTTTAAATTGTTTTGTTTGATCAATGACAAATAAATGGCCCAAACCTAATAATTCTACTATACATTCTAGCATCATTTTATGATTCACTGTAAAAAAATTCAAATATTGTTTTGTTCAAAATGCGTCAGAAGATATTTACAATCGATTACATATTCCTTCATGTAAAGCAAGAAGTAAATTAATTATGAATATAATGAGATAAAAATATATGTGATCATATAAGAAAACTGTAATTTTTTTTTAAGTAATTATATGTCAAAATGCGTATGTATATTTATAATCTAGCTTAAAATTTTATAAATATTGCATATTTTTAATAAGCTCAATTGTTTTTAATACATTTAGTAAAAAATTTTAGGGCATTGGTTTGAGGAAAAATTTTTAATTTATTATTCTAAAGAAATTCAGTTCTGAAGAATGTACTTATAAATTGACAAGATATATTTAAAAAATATTTTTCTTGATTGCATTTATTGTGTATTCAAATCAATATTGCATACACTGATAATTTAAACAAATTGTAAAAATGTTGCATGCATTTTTATTATTTTGTGATTTGTTTTCATAATTCATAAGAAATGTTTATTTAGAAGATATTTTATAAAAATATATTTCAGAATAAATGTTTTATATCATTAAAAATGTAATACAAATAGGAAACGCATATTGTTAATGATTACCTTAAAATTTGAAGTATGTTTGCTTTCTTTTGTCGAGTTTTTGTCTTTTTGTATCAACAAATCTCTTGAAATCTTCAAATGTAAACAAACATTTTATTAAAAAATTTTAATTTAGCTTAACGTTTTACAGTTAATTCTTTTTATTAACCAAAAATAAAAATATGATGCAAAATCCAATATAGAGTTTATAAAAAGTTAAAAAATGTCATTGATAAGGAATTTTCATCAAAAAATGTAATAGCCGACTACTCTTCTTCTCTTACTTGTAACAAGTGCTAATGACGTTTCACTCAACTAAAAAATATCAGCATCTTTTAAATAATCTAATGAATGACAAATTGCAAATAAAAAGCGAATTTTTTATTAATAAAATTTTCTTTTGTTTTTCATAATCTCATTAAATAAAAATGCTTTTCAAAATCCTATAATTTCAATTCCATTCTTAAGCAAGAGTATTTCTATAGGTAAAAATGAATACAATTTATTATACCTGACGTTCGATTCGATTACAATTTTATTTTTTAAAAAAAAATATTTTGGAAACAATGCATTTGTTAACAGAAAATCAATGTATTCGAATCAAAAATGAGACATAATGAAAATTTGTTAATTTTCCATAAAATCCTAAAAGAAAAATCTACGTAAATAAAATCTTTATTCTATTTGTCTCCCAAATTTTTGTTTTCTGTTTAACGGAAAACAACTCCTCAAAATTAAATGAAATATATATTAGGTTGCTGATTTCTGACTAACTTAAAACTGACTATGTTTCATTTCTGACTATGTTTTCCAAATTCAATATTTAATGACTTCCAAACTAAAGAGAACTTTCAAGTTTTCCCCTTTTTTCCTGTTTGTTTTAGCCGATGTGTACATGAGATCTTATTTCAGAGTGCAAAGCTGCGTTTTGCACAAAGCTAAGTATGCCCACATAATGCAAAGAATTTCACATAAACTATATAAAAACATTGCCTGATCTCCATATAATTTCATGCAACAGTCGTAAAAGTTCGTTTAATTGATCTTGAATTGACATGAGGTAAGTAACTTTTTCATATACTTTGTAGAAAAATGCGCAAAATATATTATTCTCAGATTACTTGCAGTATACTAAGAATTTATGTGTTCTGTAAGATTAAACAACTGATTGAAGCTAAAAATAGAAACTCTTTTGATTTTTAACTCCAATCACTTTTCAGAGGGATTAAACTAAAAATTAGTTCAAAACTCTGAACAAATAATAAAATAATAAATAATTCATAATTAATAAATATTATTTATATTTTTTAAAATACACTTCTCTTTGACAGTGTACTGCAATATTTTCACTGGAAGCCAAAATCCGTGAAATTGGATAATCTTGGCTCAATACTTCAAAACATGAAAATGCATATTCAATGCAAGATTGTAATGTGAATATTTTGAATTGTAAATTCTTATGCCTCCGTCTGACTTGATTTTCAATTTCTTAAAAATTTTAACTGTAGTATGGTATATTCTTTCTTCCTAATTTTTATTACTTTTCAAAAAGATACAAGATATTCATTTTCAGATTCAGACTGTTTCAAAAAATTAAATTACTTTAAACTTCTTAGTAAAACCTTGAAATTCTAAAATCTTTATCAGAACACACGTAAACTATAATTTTCTGGTTAAGCCCCAACTATTTCAAGTACATATTTAATCGTGTTTTAGAGCATGTTAATCCAATTTGAAAAGTGTAACTCGAATGTTTAGGATTAGTTATTTATTCCAAATTCAACAAGCATCATCACATTGATTCTAAAATTCTTAAAAACTAATGTCAGTTTTATAACAAGAAAATTGAAGAATATAGAACTACTGTCAGTGCTCACTGTAGCCAAATGAAAAGATTGCGAGCTTAGATTCAATCTCGTGCTTTATTCTAGCCACTGTTGAACAACAGAAGATTTCTGTTGAGTTTTTGCTTTTTACATGTACCTCTGCATATACTACTAGGTTTTCTGGGTTTCCTCCCTTGCAACAAATAAATATCACCTATTATAAATTAAACCTCTTCTCGAAAGGCAGCAATAAGCCTTTTATAATAATCTCCCGTCGTCAAACTGTCCACTACTCGTTATAGAAATTCAGGTTTCAGTCTTTGGTTTTCTATTGTCGAAAATTATATGTCACTATTTCTTGATGTGATTTAAGATACTTTTCTGATTATATTTCTTACTAAGATGAAGTATTATTTTAATGATTTATATTATTTATACTTATTTTAATTATTTACAGACTGCACTGAATAATCTCTCGTGTAAACCTAAGCGTTGCTTCAAAATGCATCTTTCATTTCAAGTAAGCACATGCATCATATACATACATACATGCACACTGGCATACACAAATATACAAAATAATTCTCTGTTGATTGAAATTAATTTTATATAAAAGAAAAATATTCCCTACAATGAACTCGAAATTAACTAAATATGTAAATCCATTAATGTTCCTTATAGATCAAGTATTATATATTGTTTGACATAGAAAGTGTAATACGACGATGTTCGGTCATATAAAAATGGTAAATTTGCAGAACACTTAGGGGATCATATGCAGATGATTTAAAATGAAATTAGTCTGGTGTTTCTAGTTCTTGCTGTTTTAGGAATCGGACAACTGTTACTAGAATTCTCGGTGAATACCTTCATTCTATGTGAAGATTCTAAGCACTACCAGGTTTTCTGAAAGTGCTCCATTGAACAGGCTTTCCTGTCTCTATTTAATCATGTTTGGCCTTATCCAGTCAGGATCGTAAATCATTGCTAGTTTGGGACTTTTTTAGGGTGAACAAATTCATAAATTTGATATAATATTGCCATACTCGGGGATATGCCTCATCACAAATTGCGAATAACCACTTAGAACTATGTTCTTTAAGACTGACTACAGAAAAAGTGAATCGAAAAATTCAAAACAATACTGTTATAGCCTCGAAATTAACTTTTCTGGACATTCTGAGTTATATTCAGGAAGCCCTGGCTGCTGCATTACAGTTTCACTACATTAGCAGCTGTAGAAAGTTATTTTAAGCAGAACAACATAATATTGAACATTGCATTTGTCAAATGATAAGCTTACTGTAACATTTCCATTTGATTCCTTGACTTGATCTTATCTCCTGATTTTTCACTAACTAAGTATATCTATAATGTTGCCTGACATGCTCCAGCTTCTTTCGGGGAAAGAACTAATGCTATTTACGCCAGTTTACAAATTTTTATCACATTCTATCCAGAATTTTTTATGTTGTATTTTCTAAGTTAAGTATTGCATGTATAACCCATTTTCGCCATTTTAAATTTGGATTATTAAGTAATGTACCTTTTAACAATAGTACTTCAGGTAACTCTATATACATATTACTTCAGAAAATTTGAAGAATGAATAGTCTAAAGGTGTAAAATATTTAATATATAACAGCGATATCATTTAAAAATCTTTATAGTAGAACAGTGATTATAAAATATTTTTATAATATGTAATACACATGACTGCGAGGTATTTCTTCTATAAATAATTAAAACCAAATTATTATCAGAATTGTTGACAGAAGTATATTTCAACAGGTTTGTGCTTAATTAGAAAACATCAAATCATTCCTTTTTTATAAC
This sequence comes from Latrodectus geometricus, assembly GCA_026290005.1. Classification (NCBI taxonomy): domain Eukaryota; kingdom Metazoa; phylum Arthropoda; class Arachnida; order Araneae; family Theridiidae; genus Latrodectus; species Latrodectus geometricus. The sequence continues at coordinate 63,674 of JAPDSC010107905.1, forward strand.
ATTAACAACAATATTATTTTCTCTATTTACAAAAAAATTTCAAAAGGGATTTAAAATGTTCTAGAATACAAATTTTTCTTAAAACATATTACCAATATCTAATGTCAAATTAATATGGCTCAGATAGTATTTTGAATGTCACGAATTGATATTTAAGAAAATTATCGTTGTGCTAATGCATTCAAAAATGTGAGATAAAAGGGAAAAAATATTTCCTTGTAAAATCTACCATATTTCTTCAGTGTATAAGTAAATTACATATTGGCTCGATGATTCTGAAATCTAATCTTAACAAGTATTTTATATAAAAATACCATGAATCACACACCTGGAATAATGGAGTATAATGAGGCCATAAAAATTATATTTAATATATATTATATTATTGTCGGTCGTAAAATGAATGTTAATTATTAAATGCAATTATACTTATTATTTAGAAGCTCTTCCTGGTATTTTGATGAAAAATAATATACTTAATAATTGGATGTGAAAATTGTTTTTAATTTCAAAATGCTTAATTAAAAATTTTCTACTTATTTTCTCTTCATTAAGAAATCCATACAATTTGTTAATATTTTCAGAGTAGTATTTTCAATAGTTTTCCTACACTCAAAATTAATATTTCCAAGTTGATATATAATAAATCTAAAATTAGCATTCAAATAATTTACATGAAAATTTATACCTAAATATAAACAAATATAATATGGTTTAAAAAAATCAAGCAATAAATTTTGAAATAATCATCTAATATATCATCTAATGATGATTGCTAAAGTGGATTGCTTGCTTTCAATTTGACAAAAAAATTTACTGTAGAAATGTGCAAGAGCGTAATTTTTTGTGCTGTGAAATTTGAGCTGCTTTATCCTATTTCTTAAATATTTAAAAATTAAACTTCTCCTTTAAAATTAAGGCTATAATAGCATAATCTAATGTGCAGATGTAGATATACGGTCACTCACAAACACACTGATTTATGTTAGGAAATATATAAAAGTATATTCTTTTAGTATAACTGTATTTCCATGAAAAGAAATAAAAATATGGAAAATTAAACCACTAAAGCAATGCGCCTTTATGAGAAATCAATAAAAGTCATAGGAATTGCAAGTGTTCCTTTTATATAAGCTGTATATGAATTGATTTTAACATTATGAGCTGGAGCACAGAAGTCTCTCTGTAATTTATGAGCAAATATTGATTTAGCATTTAATTGAATTTCAGATTTCTAAATTTAAAAGATTTTTATTCCAAAGTAATACATCTAAGCATTTTTTTTTCTTTTGGTGTTATTTTCCACATTATGAATTTAAATTTGGCAAATATTTCAATCTATTGTATTTTTTGGATATTAAAAGAATAAATATACATTTCATTCTACTCTGATTCAAAAGTTTGCTTCAAACAATAATGTAAATATCTGAGTAAATTGAGAAAAATTAATTCAGTTCTCAATAAAGGCATATATTATTGTTTCATTTTCAGTTATATTCTTGATTTAGTTATTTTCCGTTATAATTTGAGATGAATAAATTATAATTCTCACGCAATTCTATCTCATTTTCAAAGTTGTGAAGATTATTTATTCAATAAAAAAATTATTCATCGCTTTCAAATAGGAATAAAAGTGATCTGTCAATTGTTAAGTTTAATAATGACAATGAGAGAGAGAATGAATAATGAAGGAAATATGATAATAAAATCTTTAAGTTCTATTATATACATTATAATTTTATTTGTACATAATATTTCATTAATGCCATGAACTGATATGATAATCAAATCATTAAGTTTTATTATAAATAAGTAATATTACAATTTTAATTGTACATTATATTTTTTAATGCCATGAGCTTTTTTGTATTCGTTGATAAAGCTTGGTTTTGAAATTTAACTTTTTCTGTTGTCTTAAATTATTTATACAAACTATGAAAGTATTTTTATTACGATTTTTTAATGCAAATATTGCAACATTTCTTTTTTATTAATTAAAAAATTTTTATTATGATCAGAAAATATATAAAAAGGAAAATAAAGTTTGCACAAAAAGACAAATTTAATATTTTTTTGTTATAAATTTCCATTATTAAACTATGAAACAAATTTCAAGAATTTTCACAATCATTCTTTTTATAAAAAGTATTTTTTGAAAATTCTTTATTATTATATTGTTTATAAAAAATAAATTATAAGCACACAACATAAAAATATTTAAGGTGTAATGGAAATGATAAATTAAATTTTTTGAATCACATTTAAGATCTTGTAAGTTGAAACCTTTTGTATTATGTAAGTTAAAACAATTCTGTTAATTTACTTAATACAAAAAATTTTTCTTCAATTTGTTTGAGAAATTTAAGAATGTATTTATTATAACAATTTACTTAAGACATGAGTAACTTTTTATAAAATTGTTATAATTGAAGTAAAATTATTAATTTTCGATATTCACTACTATACTTTATCAAAGACTCTTGATTTAAAATTTTATGGCTACTCATAATTATAAAGGTGTTTGAAAGGATTTTTGGTGGAACATAAAAAAAATTTAATTCATAAATTAAATTATATTATCAAAAGCATTCTTATGAAAAATAAAGTGTCTTCAGAAGTTAAAAGCATTTAGGCACGGCAATGATAAAAAAAAAGAATCCATAAGGGTTTAAACAATGTGTGCCAAATAATTAAATAAAGCTGCAGTAATTCAATTGGGAAATAGGATTTCCATGGAAATTAATTATAATTAAGAATCTTAAAAAACTTCTACTTGATGTGAAGGACATGAGTACAATTATAATTAAAATCGTGCTTCTAATCAATGAAATACGGTAAATGTCGCAATCGATTTTATGTACAATTAATACTTTAATGTATGTAGTTATAACACTCAGAAGTTTATGTTATATTTTCTGCGTCAAATAGTAATCTCATCAATCTATCTATGCGAATATTTAAATAAAAATATATTATACAAAGAACTTTCGTATTATGATCTCTCATAAAACGTGTATTCTCATAACGAAATTAAAACATCGTACTTTGTTCTCATAGAATGCTAAACACAGGAATTTCTAGTTGTCATAATAAGGTACTAATCGTAATAGTTTTGCATTTTGTATCGAAAAGCATATATCGTTTGCTTATATATGTGTTTTTTATAACATAAATACAAAATTGATAACAAATTAAAGCACATACAAACTTTCGTAAATAAAAACATTTGTTTATGATACAGCCTAAATATAATGATCTTTATTGATATAAGGATTTGAATATAAATTATCATAATAAAGATGTCTTTTTAGAGTGAATATATATATATGCAATTAATAATATTTAAGATTTTTGGTCTTATTGTAATTTATAATTTATTGTTATGAAATTTGTCATTATTATTACAGTGAGTCTTATTTTTGTACAAATTAAATTTATAAATCAGCATTCTTACATTACATTTTGCTTAAATGTATGACATCATTTTCTAATGTTATTTAAATTTTCAAATAAAATTGAAATCAATGGGGTGAAGATTTATTTCGTTTAAAAATCAGTCTTTAAAATAATTTTATAAATTATTTTTATCTGCCATATGTATGTTACTATGAAACTCAATTTTTGAAAAATTAATAGTTAGTTCCAGGTCTCGTAACGAATTGCTTATTATAAAAGTATATTGAATTTAAGAAGTATTTCTGATATTTGATTATCTAATCCAAAGGTTCATATTTTTTAGTTACATAGAATACAATCAAAATTATTTCTCACGAATTACTTTGTTACTAATTTGAAACAAAATTAATAACTAATTAGTTCTAATAATAACTAATAACTAATATAATTAATAATTAAATAAATAATTAATTATTTCAAACAAAATTAATAACTAATTATAAGTAATTGTTCTTAGAACAAAATAAATTTCACAGAAACAAAAATTACTTTCTGAAAAATTATAACTTAGAATGTATTATATAATATCAGTTTGAAAGAAAACAATTTATTACTATACCCAAAGGAGAAAAGTGGTATTTTTTTTTTTTTTGCTAGTGCTTAAGGCAAAAAAAAAAAGTGTAAGACAAAATATATTCTATTCACAATATAAAACGATGTAAAATTGTTTTCGCCTGTCATAAGGCTTATTCATTTTTTATACATTTTTATATTCATTATATTTATTTTTTGTGCAAAATCTCAGCTTTAAAAAATAAATTAAAATTATGAAACTTTTTTCTTTAAATTTTACTAATTTATTATTTCCTTCTACGTTTACATTCTGAACATAGATAATGACATTTTTCTCTACATAGAGTAAAATAAATCATTTTTTAAAATTTACTAAAATTTTACTTAAACATTGGCATGTAAATTCATGATTCAATAATTCTTTCCTCGGTGATTTTAAATTTCATTACTTGATTAAAACATAAACACCTTTATACACTTCTTTAATTTACATTTAAAATTTCAAATGAAACTCAAACTTTAACTTAAAACACATGCCTTTTAAGTAAAACTCAAACTTAAGTCCTTTGAATCAAGCTGAAAGGGTAATCTTTCTCCTTCTAAAATGCATACTTGAACTGTCTTGAACATGAAGAATCCGAGTTTTTCATTTTCATCCACATCACTCCTTCTCCTTACTAGTTAATGAAGACTACTTAGCCAAGGAATACCAAATATTTAGTTTCTTTGCCTTTTCTTATGCGCGTTTACATTTATAACTTTTTTGTGTAAGATCTACAGATTCTCCTTTTCTTTCTTTGATCTTTATAAGCTAACTAGAAATGTTTGTCCCTTGGTAACACGTTCACATTCCTCTTTTATTATTTACAATATCTTTCAACTCATATGTCTATTTTATTTTACCAATCCTGTGTCTCACCTGCTAACACATTTTCATACTTAAACTCAGTCAAAATTATAATTTATACATCACAGTAGTAAAAAAATGTTTTCTTTTATTCGTATTTTATATGGGATTTTCTTTTTTTGTTTCAATAAAGGTCTCTTCTTTACATTCATATTTCTGTGAGGCTTAGGAAAATTTAACAATAAAATAAGGACTTCCTTAATTTAAGATTAAGTTTTTTCTTCATATTCATGCCCTTATCAAACTGATTTTAGATTTCCCATCATCACTATTAAATTCAAGAAAAATGAATGTTTACCTCATCAAAAACTCGTCTTTCTTTTCAATAAAGTTTGTACAATTTTTTCGTATTATTTTATAACAAACTTTTCTGTGCTATTTATCAAACGTTGCTTATATATACTGTTTATTTTAAAATTATTTTATTCATTAAATTAAAAAATGTAAGAAAAAATTTTCTGATTTGCATATATTGTTAGTATAAATTATAATTATGCTCTTAGAATTAATTACTCCTTATGGATGGCTACAATATATCTAACATAATTAATGTTATATTTATATATTCTATCTTCATGTGATAATATAATAAAAATTTTATCCTTTTACTTTTATCTAAATGTTCCTTAGAAGTATTTTCTGTTGATTATTAATTAACATATAAAAGCGTACTTTTCTTCTCTGTGATATTTCATTTTTTTAATGATAGCTAAGAAGATATTCTTTATCTTTTCAAAGTAAAAATTCGTTCCAAAACAAAAAATTATAAATGATTAAAATTATGATTGATAATACATTATAAATAAATAATTACAGTTAAATTAACCAAAATTATAAAATAAATTTTAAAATAACTAATTTTATATTTTTTATGAATTAATACGAAATTCAATTGATTAAATATGTTTTAAAGATTATTTACAATTCCGTTCATAATTAAGTCTGCTGAATGGCTATTAAGAAAATGCTAATAAATAATCTGTTATCCATGACACAAAATAAAATATGGAAAGAATCAAGCTTTTTCTTATTTTTATGTAAATAAGAAAGTTAAAAGGGATTTCAAAAGTGTAATAATATGTTAATCATGGACACTATAAGAAGAAAAGATAAAAATTCTGAATAAAATCATTTAAAATATTTTAAAACTAATAATAAGTAAAAATGCAAACTGTTATGACTTTAATTTAGGAGTTGATTCATGTGCATATATAAACAAAAATATTTTCTTCTTGACCGGGAGATCAGTTAAACTCGCATGTAAGCTTTAAAATTAAATACATTGTTTTTCTGTTTACCGGGATAAAAAAAATTCCTATTATTAAATAATTTAGCAATTTTTTTAAATATATTATAGCTTTTCAGAAAATTTGGAATAAGTTTACAGATTGTTAGGCAAATGTATTCAGTATATCGCAATATGTTTCTATAAAAGGTATTATATATGTTAGTGTATTTAAAAACAGATAGAGTATATAATAACTAATGTTTATAATTTTAAATTATAGTAAAAAATAATTTCGTAAAACTAGTAAAAGATTTTCATAAAAATTAACAAAATATCCACATTTTTTTATTACTATTTTTAAAACTACTTAAGTATTTTGCACAGTAAATGTAATTTAGAATCTTCTTATCAATTTTACAGTATTCTTATGAGCATGTATACACATAAGCATATCGTAAGAATAATAAGAAAATGCTAATAATTAACATACAATTACGAATAAATGAACATATGCATTTACTTATGTTTGTATAGTGCTATTTCATAAATAATATTTTAACAATAATTTAGCGAAAATGTTACAAAGCATTTTTCCAACCTCAACAAACTTAAGTGATATTAACATGTATTATAAATAAATAGCAATATTTAACTCTACATGTTTTCTCTTTTCATTTAATAAAAATCATTTAATAAAAGTACAATAATTAGCAAAAATGATTCAGTTAGTGCCCTAGTTAGTACTATTTTTTAAATAACAATTTTTTAAAGTTACGAAATGATATTTTTATTAAAATTTATAGCACGAAAGTTGTTTTCTAAAACTAAGCTCATCCTATGTTGAACAAAGCAATAACTGCTATCGTATTCCTGATATCCAACACATGTCAGAATTTTGATGTTAAATTCCATTTAGAAGTTGAAGATCTAGAAGAAAAATATTTACTTTCCTCTAAATTAAATTTAAAAAACTTTTATCCGAACGAAGCATTTACAGAAAAATCAAACAGCTGTTGCTGTTCTCAAAAATAATCTGTGATTGAAAAAATAAATTATAACACGAAATTTCAAAAAATGGGCTAAAAAAAAATACCAGTGTCGACAACTCAGCAAAAAACAGATAAAAAAGAAATCTGGAAAAAAGAAGCCATGAGAAGATATCAATTCAAAAAAACTGAAAATAACAGCGATAAAAGTTATTGACAGATTTTAATCACGTGAGCGTGTTGAAGTATGAATATCTATTCTTGAAAAGTGTGGAAATCTTTTTTGACTGTAATTAAACACGAAATGAAGAAAAAAAAGTTAATGATTTTTAGCATCAATTTTAGTTTTATATTATTATAAATTTGTTTAATACTTTTAACCAAAACCGTTGTCTTTCTTTTCTCACTCTCCCATCTAATTTAAATTAAAATCCTATAAAATGTAAAAATATTTCAAAATAATCCACTTTAAGTAAATATGTTAGTAAATAATTTTCCTTTTATGTTATTTAAACCTTCCAAGCAATATTGCATTTAAATTTATTAAATTTAAATGCAAAGATTGTTTTTTAGTCATAATAATTATAAGCTTCCTTTTTAATGATATGTAAAAATAACAGCAGTTTCCATAATTTCCTTATTAAATAAGGGTAAGATGAACTAGAAAATATTACATTTAGCAGATAACTAAAAACCCAGATCTTAATGAAAATTACTTTTAAAATATATAAATCCTTTTTATTGGACGATGTCACTTACTCAAAATAAAGATAGCAATCTAAATTTCTAAATTATTTCAAGTACAAAGATGTAACTTTTCATCAAAAATAAAAATCATCATTAATTAAATAAAGAATAAAGGGAATTAAAAACAATATTTTTGCTCACAAATTGGAAACAAGCATACTTAATTATCTCAATATTAAATCTAATTTTCCAATATCGTCTTAACTTAAATACATTTAAAACATGTGTTACGTCACCATAAATCAAAAGATATCTAAATCCAATAAAAATAAATTTCCTTTTATGCTATAGCAGTCGGGCTTATATTATTCAAATCAGTAATTATGTCAAAGTAACTATAATGAGGAAAGCTTCCCATTTGTTTTCCTAATATAAGAAGAATCTGGAGAAAGCATCACATTAATCACGACGTTCTCAGCATAGAAAAATGGCAACTATTATGTCTCTGTGATTCTGCGATTTGTAACCTTTCCTCTTTTATTAATACTTCAATCTGGATATTCATCACTAAATTATCTAATCTCGATGCTCTATAACTTACCAATAAAGGCCTAAGGAAAGATTGTTCACAGGCTGACATATTGATCTAGAAAAGAAAAGAAACCATTAGAATGTCTGACGTGTATAAAGATGTAAAGAAATATGTGTAATTATGAATTGGAATTTATGTAAATCGAGTGAATTATTTCTCAAATTGAAAGGAAGAATTTTTCAAAGGCACCTATGTAGAAAATGCTCATGGCCTTTAATTGTATTGGTAAAATTAAAAGTTAATTTAATTTTAAGGAGTAAGTATAGATTACAAAGAAAAATATATAAATTCATTCACTAATACATAAAACACTTTTTTATTTTTTACTATACAGCAATTTTCATGTTTTTTTAATTTTTATTTAAATTTACATTTCTTCAATAGTTTTTATAATATTTAAATATCTAGAAATGTTATTTTGAAATTAAAAAACAAAAGATTTATAAATAATTTATCTTTGTTTAAATTTCTTCATATGAAATGTTTCATATTTATGATAAGTTAGTTTTTATAATATTTATCGAAATAAAGATTACAATTAAGAATTAGCAGAGGTTAAAATTAAAAACAAAAAAGGCCTTCTCTTTAAGAATCAACTACAATACCCTTCTCTTCAGTTCTGTGTTGTTCTGAAGTCCATTAATTGATGAAAGAATATTTATGACAAAATATTTCAATCTGTATTATTCACAGTAAGAAATGAAACAATTTTTTTATGAAAATTCAAGAGAAATCCTTTTATCCTGATCTTAGAAACTTTTCACTTTAATGCACCTCATTGATTCCATTTTTATCTCATTATTACGATCCTAAATGTTGGAACTTTAATATTAACTTTTTTTTTATTAATTGAATTCTAACAGGATTTCATGCATTTATACCTCCGATTAATTCAACTATTAATGAATGATTGGTTATAATATCGTTACAGGTTCCTACATCTGTCTAGATCATTGCACAATGCTTGAATGAGAAGAAATTCATCTTTAGCATTAACATCGTGTCACCATTTTTTCTGTTTGAAGAAAAGTTTCTTTTGAAAAATTTGAACTGTAACTTTTCCGAAAGATGCTTTGAATTCATTACTAATCTGAATTTATTTTACACTTTTCTATCACTATTCTCAAAAACGACAATATTTATGTACGGATACTCTTAATCAATGCCTTTTTGTCACAGAATGATTTACGACCATATCCATAGGAATGATCTATTGAACCCTTAAAAACTTTATTCATAATGTTCTTTCTTAGCAGAGTTGTTTGAAATCATTTCTTAGCTTGCAATTTTGATACAAACCAGGAAAGGTGTCTCAGGAGTTTCTAAAGCAGAGTAAATTATTTACTTTATTAGCACGTCTTTGTATTCATCAGAGTAATATAATAAGCAATATCCCGCAAATTTTAGCATAATCCCAGTTAATGGAGGAGGAAATCATCATTACTTGACTCAATAAAGTAAGAACCATGTCCTTTTAATTGATGAGTCAAGTTTAATTGATGATACACTCTCATTTTTTCATTATAAGAAAAATCAAACATTTTCATAGAAAAAGAATAGTAGATTTAATCAAGAATTAAGAAATGGTCATATAATGATATGAATCTAAAACATTTGTATATTGAGTAAAAATTATTTTGGAAATAAACAGAAGATAAATTTATTTGACTCATAAAATTATTCTATTACCAGACAAATAGAAAGCCACTGAGAAGGCTTAGTAGACACATTAAATATTTGAAATATAAATATAAAATGTTGCATCACAAATAACAAAAACTATATTTTCATTAATAATGGGACATTTAAACAGAAAAATATAAACACAGTTACATTATCTTTAAAATTTATTCAAAATATCTCACAATTTAAATATTCACATTAAAAGTTTAACGTGAACAATTGTCTCGTGTAAATTTTAAAGGGCTTCTTTCACTTTTCTTTGATGTAAAAATTTCATTGAATTTTTAAGAAATCATTTGTAGCATTTATTAAATATACACAACTGGCCACCCAAATTGCAACACCAAGGAAGACAAGAGGTATCACAAAAAAATTTATTTTGTTGGTAAGATATTGACTGAATATCAAATAATTAAATTTTTTATGAAGTAATAATTAAAATAATTTCTTTTATGAAGTGTGGTTTCTGCCAAAATCAGTAGTCAGAGTAGCCGACATTATTGGATATCACCGCCGCCACACACCTCGGCATTGATTCGAAGAGACGTTGAATGTATGCTTGGGGTACAGCAAACCAAGCAACTTCCTAGCGTTGCTAAAGTTGATCCGGGGTGGAAGTTGGGGATATAATATGGGTTTATAGTTAGTTAATCATGGAGCACATGTTTTCTATCGGTGAAAGATCAGGAGAGCAAGCCGGCCAGGGAAGCAATCCAATCTGGTGATTGACGAAGAACTCTTGGACAATGTGTACCACGCGTAGTTTGCGCATTATCCTGTTGAAATATAGCTGTGGGCATGCCCTGAAGATAGGGAAGGACAATTGGCTCCAAAAACTCGGGGATGTAGTGCTGGCTGTTTAAAGTACCAGCAATGCTTGGAATGTAAGAGTTATATCCAAAACCACTCCATACCATAATACCCGATGTAGGACCATAGTGATAGTGTATAACGCAACTGTTCAGCATTCTCTCTCCAAGGTGTCTACAGACACGACTACGACCATCGTAGGTTGCAAACATAAACGAGAATAGTCTGTAAACACAATTTCATTCCATTCTGCCGTCCACATCCTTCTTTCATCGCAAAAATAGTGGCGAAGACTTCTATGGTACTGCGTCAAGGGTAGACGAAGCAACAGATGTCTTGCGAACAGACCACTCTGCTGTAAACGGCATCGAATGGTACGCACAGACACTGGATGAAGCATTACAGGCTGAATGTGCTGTGCTGTTGCTCGTGATGTCGTGAGTGATCCGTCACTGACATACGCATAATTTGCCTGTCATTACATGAAGTGGTGCATTGAAATGAATGCGCTCGAACACAGCGGTCCATCGTAACTTCCTGCATACAACCATCATATATCCGCATTAAAGTTGTTTGGTTTCTTCCAACACGACTACCAATTTCCTTGAACGTTAACCCATAATCTCGGTAGGCCATTATCCTTTCTTTGTCGAACTCAGAAACTATATGGAATACTGAATGCTGATTTCTATGAGGCATAATTGGTCTTTTTTTGTGAAAAAACCACATGGAAGGTACAATTGCCGAATTTGAAGTCGTCAAAATCTCCAAGCCTTAAATAGTGCTTTAAAGTGATGCCACAGGCGTGCGTGATGTGCGTCTGCGCTGAAATTCTAATCATTTGCATATCTCACCTCCACTAATACATAATTTCATGTTATTTTCATGCTTCCTTCGGGAGTTGCATTTATGGTGGCCAGCAGTGTAGATTCATGGTTATGTATGCATAGTGTATACTTAACTAAAAAATTCGAAATTTTTTAATGCATTTATAACTATGAGAATTATTTCAATTGCAACCCCAGTAATAACAAATAGACAGAAAAATTATAATTAAATGTATCCATTTATACTTTCAGTTTTTTTTTAATCAAAATTCAACCCTTCAATGTATAATAATTAAGTTGGTCGTTGAATATTTAGCGCTCTGACTATCAGCTCCATAGTGTATGGCTTATACTTTTTCCATGAATAGAACTGTTTATAATACCCACAAAATACCCATAAATAGTAATTTTTCAATTTTAATGAAAAATATTTATAAATTTCAAAGCTATCCTTTAATAATGTTATGTTTTTGTACACATTTTGCAGCTTAAAATTTATTTTATTTATATTTTTCCCCGGATAAATTTTTTTATATTAGTTTGGGGAAAAAGAAATTCATTATTTTTACGTGAACTTTATGTAACTTCTTTTGGATTCACTTTGTAAAAAGGTTTAAAACAGCTTTCATGTAGATTTTTAGGTCTTGCGCGTTACGGTCTTGCGGTTAACTTCGATCATTTTTGACATTTTATAGACATTTTCGACGATGCTGTATCCACATGCGAGGTGCATCTCTAACATCAAAAATACCCGAACGGAATCGACGACACAAAAATTGTACGTAACTGGTTGTTACAGTCTTATATAGGACGATAAACACCTTTCACAATTTTAGTCACCCGGCTATATTTTTCGCCGTTACAAGAGAAAAACGAAAATGTATCGAATTTTCTGTTTGTTGTCTTCCATTTTTAAAACCTTGTACTCGTAACTGAATTAATGAAACAAAAAACCGCAAGAGTATATTTTAGTGTCAAATGTCACCTTTCCAACGAGCATAAATCTGAAATTGTTTGATAGATACCTCACGAGATATCGATCACTACAGACGTCTACCGAAAAAATAATGGATTACTTTTTCCCCAAACTAATATAAATTATATTTATTTTCAAAAATTGTTAAAATAAATTATAAACTCTTTCCTACATATTGATTCAGAAAGTCTGTAAATTGAAATTCATTACAATTATTTATGTTTTAAAAATACCTTAGCTCCTATATGGTTTTTTATTTTTAAAATTTTTCATTTGTCTTAGAATTCCAATTATTTTGTTCTCTATTCAGCTTAGTGAGTAGCAACCATTGAAAGAGGCATACGAATATTTTTTACTGATATTTTCTCTTAAACACACACACATACGTTATTTCAGCTTCTGAGTTCTACCAACCAACCAAATATTTCATTTACAACACAGTGCTTTTATTTTGTTCTTTTTTAACAAATGTACAGTGGAAGTATTTTACTATGTATAATATTATCAAATAGCAATAAAACTAACTATAAAATCAATTTCTCCTACTGCTATATTTATTTACTTGATCCACAGAATTTTGAAAGAAAAATTTCACATTCATGTAATTTTCTAAGAATTTAGCTCTTATTTCTGAATCTATCAGCTAAGATAAATACGTTTTCTGCATCATGTAACCAAAGAATCAGGTCAAATAACTGTGTTTTTTAATATGTAAAGAATGCAATTACTTATAATAAAAATTATAGGTTATTTGAAAAAATTAGTCAGACATAATATAGTTTTTTCAAATTTACTGAATGCTTTTCTGTCAACTATATATACAAAAAATTTCAACATTTACATAAAAGAGGCAAATCAGAGTACAGAAACACTTACTTTAAACCTTTTTATAATATTTAATCACAAAACTCTTAAGTTCCCAATATGTATTACATTTATGCTATTAAAATTAGGCCACAGTCACCTGAAGTATACATGGCATAGGTGACAAATTTTCATTCTTCTGAAAGATTGTTTGCAAAGATAAAGTTTGGGAATAAATACTAAGAAACTCATATTATGTCCCGTTGCCTTTTGACAAGAGCCTTGCAATCCGGGGTTCATTAATAGCCTGCATTGCTTAATAACTTAAAAAGGTAGAGTACATTTTCTAAATTGTGATTTAAGAAATGTCACTGCACAACAATCGCTAATATAGTGTTGTTTTGCCATAGTTGTGGTCAATATGGTTTTCAGATATGCACTCATTAAAATTACTTCTGTGTGTTTTCTTAAGACTCTGATACAACACTATTTATAAACTTTATTCGTTCATTGAGTTCAAGTTGCGTGAAAAAAAATGTCCCATTTGGAAAAATACAAAATCAGTACGATTCACTTGTTGTCAAAATAGCAACTCACTATTATCAAATATGGCAGATCAATGATCTGGATTATATATCATGTGAGGTTATTAAGTCAACAACTTCAACATTTAATATTATCACCTCCTTGTTACATTGTAATGTGACTATAGAACACTGCCATTTGGTTTTCTGTTTAGCGTAGAAAATTTAGTGATTTGCTGCTTATTATAATTGACCATAAAATGTTTCAAAACGAAACATTTATTTTTTTTACGAAAAACATGAAATTTTGTAAAATATTTTATGAATATTTTAAATAAAACTACCACTAGCAATAAATTTTAGTTTAAAATATTTTTAAAACATGTTATGTAATAAATGGCTGTGAAAGAAGAAAATAAATTATCTTGTATTATAATATTTTTATGTCCCCTTAGGCATATATTTGTGTAGGTGAAAAATTTGAGAACCAATATTTATCCTTTTTTTATTAATAAATATTGTTTTCTTATGAATTACCATTTATAACTTCCATTCCTGAACCATAATCTTATTAAAAATATTGAAGAGTCATTTTAAGCTAGTGTTTGCTTACTCATAAAATAAAGTTCATTTGCATTTTAATAATTTTTATTGTGCATGCATTTCATATTGAATATAATCGCTATAAAAATATCTTAAATAGATAATTTCACTTTCTTTTTATGGTTTTAAGAGAAGCTTACTTTATGAATAGTAAACATTTACTCAAAATATTTGCATACCATTAAGTCTTTCCTGGATAAGCAGAATATTAAATCTAAATAGATAATAATGATTTCACTTAACTGATCTTTCTTCTAAAAAAACATATCAGTGTTTTATAAAAGTCTCTTTAAATTTCAGAATAAATTAATTCAGTATCAATTATACTCCACCTTTCATTCTTCTCAAATATTTGCTTTGGAGTTTAGACAAATATGCAATAAACTAAAATCACTTTAAAATTGTAAAAATAATTTCAATAAATTTTAATTTCCTACGATATTCTCTCTACTAGCATAAGGATAAATATATTATATTTTATTATAAGTTTCTTTTAAATTATAAATTACTAACAATTAAATAATCGTTATAAAAATGGTTCCTGTGTTATTATAAATGACTTGCATAGTTATGAGCAACGTTACAAGAGCATACATTTTCTCTACCATTTAAATTGCAAATAGAATTTATTTTTTATACTTTCAGGATTGAAATCATAGTTTTTATACGTCAATTTAAGAGGAAACATTACAATTTATAATCAGATTGGAATAATTCTGGTGTCATAAAATACATTTCTCGTCATAAAGAAAACACTTTATGTCTCAAAATTGTATAACAATAAATGTAACTCTTAAATGTTAACTGTAACATCTTCAATCTTTGGAATTATCACTTCACTTTTTCTGATAATTTGCATTTAAACAATTAAATTTTTTGAACAATGAAAAAATTACGCTGTTCTTGTCCGTTATTGTTGAAAGTTCTTATCACTATTTAGTGCATGTTTTCTGTAAAGAAACATCATGATATATATGAAAGAAAAAATAGGAAAAATTTTATTTCAGGCACATTATACAAAACTCAAAACAAAATTACAATTTTTGACAAAAGTCATCTATATTGCATTATCATCGTCATTGCTAAATAAATCATCATTAAGAACTAGCAACAGCATTTTATAAAAATGGCTAAATAGTTCAGATTTAATTCGAAGTGGCCATTTCACTTTAGGAGTAACATATGATTCCTTATATCAAACACATTTAATTAATTCATTGTGTAATAATTTAATATTAAATGACCTTTTGATCTAATAATTTTTCATTTGAAAAGGTTTTAAAATATTAATTAGAAATCCTTAATTTCGAAAAAGAGATTATGTAAAGTTCATTTTTATCACAAATCGTAAAAGGTGACTAAATATTTATGGCAAGATTTCTATATTTTGCAATATATTTTTTAATATTCTAAGACTTTTTTACAGATTTTATTTTGCTAACAAATCAAATTTTATAATTAACAAAACTTCGAAACATAGTTGTATGATTTAAAAATACATACAATTGTAAAAATTTCGACACTATTTCTATGCAACAGTTGTATAACCTACCCCTTTGTTAAGTACTTTAATGATTGATTAAACAAATAAGAACTTAACAAAAAGATTATTGCCATGAAATTAAATTTCGTTTTTAAACACTGAATGATTATATTTTAATATATTATATGAAATTGATAGAATGTAAGGCCTATTTTTTTTTCTTTAATGAGGTTTTATAATGCTGAATTGATAATGAAGTATGAAATTCATCTGTTGAATAAATTTAAATTAGCATTCAAATTAAAATCAATAAAATAATGAATGTGTAAAATTAATTTGATGTTTACAAAATAAAATTGTAACAATGTATTGGTCAAATAACGTAAATTGTTCAAATAATCTCAGTATCTAAAGACTTGTCCGATATTTGTTTTCTTATGTACTTTAATTAGATTTTTGTATTGATATATTATAATCTATTCCCTAGAGCACTTCTGTCGCTGTCATATTCTAAAGCTTTAACTTTTACTGAAAGGCCTTAACTATAAAAAATTATAACTTTCATTGATTTTGCACTCAAATCATGATAAAAATATGTGTAATCTTTAAAATGTTTCTTCCTAGGAATTAATTTGAAAGGCTGAATCAATATTTCAATATTTTTTAAAAGACTTTAATGAAACTTTTGCTTATTGAATTTCAAATGATTTAAGAAAACAATCGATAACTTCCATCACTTTTTTTTCTTTGTAAATATATTCTTGTCATGTTGTTCAATTAAAATGCTGGAAGAATTTATTTTTGTTCCATTCACACACACAAAATGCAATATTATTTCAAGTTACATGGTATAGATTAAGATTAAAAAGGTTAAAAGAAGAAGAAAATTCACAAATAGTTTAACCTTTATTTTTCCTATTATATTATTAAGTTGTAAGTAAGGATTCATATTTCATATGATTATGTATTTTACATATAATATTTTTGAATGATTTAATTTCTAATGTAAGAGACATTCAGTGCTAATTCTTTGAAAATTTTGCTCTGAATGAATGTAATAGTATTTTTGATAACTGAATAATAAAAATAGTGTTTGTACTGATTTATAAAATAAAGAAATATTAACCCATAAACACAGAAAAATTTTTAAAAAGTTTTATATATAATTGTTATAAAATGTGTTTTGATTAATTAATAATTGCATCTCTTAGTATAATTTATTCCTACTAAGAAAACAAAATTTAAGAGACAATATTAAAAAAAGATTTTTTCCAATATTTTTAATTTGTTACGTGCATAATCTTATAAAAGCAAAATAAAATAGTATATTAGTCACCCATTTCCTATATATTCATGGTTTTCTATAAAAAGGAAATGAAATTAATTATCTACTTTAGGTTTAAAACATTAAAAACTAAAATAATATAATTTTAAAAAATAATAAAAAAATATTTATTTTTTATTGTTTTTCAATATATTGATCGGTAATATCTGTTGTTATTCATTAATAACAAATTGCTTTCAAATTTAAGGTGAATTAATTTTAGATTGTAAGCGCTCTATTTTTCATTTCAATATTTCAACTGTGTTGGTTACAAAAATTTTTTAAAATAATCTTTCAAGATTATATGATTTTAAATAAAATAGTTTCATGTTATAAAATTGTCGTAAAATTTAAAATTTAATTACAAATTACAATCAGAACAAGTAATATATAAAAGTTACAATAATGTTTTCCTACTTAAAATGCCTAAATGATTGCATAAGAAGTTATTTTCATATTTTACTTTGGTTTTGTATATTCTTTAAATTATATATTTTGAACAGTATATATTTTAAAAGTACAATCTTTTGTATTTTCAGTGAAAATATGAAATGTTTGAGATTCAACATTTTTCAAGGTAGGAAATTGTGAATATTGAATATGTGTTCCCAATTTATATTTAGGATCATTTTACGTATTCTTCATAACAATCTTTTTCTTGCAGTGCATAACTCTAATTACATCACATTCTTTACTTATACCAGACCTGGTATTAAATTTTTAATACTTTATTAGATACGGCTATCAAATTTAATTTAAATAAATATACTTGTATAAAAAATGATGACAAAGTGATAAACTAACCAATCAATCAAATTTAATTTTTCTAGTATAATTTATAATTTTTCATTATATTAGTTGGTGCATGTTCAATCAAACAAATAATTTAATAATGATTATATTTTTTGTTTATTAATACAAATTAAAAGAAAAATTATTAACTTTTATCTTTCATTAAAAATAGTCAAAGTGTTATATATAGAAATAGTAAACATATTAGTGATACTAGTCATTAATTTCCGGCTGAAAACATTTTCATTTCAAACTTGCTTATACAAAATTATATGACAAATAGTACTCACAGTATCTAAAATGAAAATAATATCTATTTAGTTTTGAATTTTTCAATTTTAGAAAGTGAATTATGAAGTTAATCTTCCTACCTATTGTGAAAACCATTCAAGCAATTTCAGATTCTCAATAATATTAAAGCATCAGGAATGTAGTGCTTGTAACGGGTTTTGTAAAGAGTCACTTACTTATTTTCAGGAATGCAAGGCAGAAATAAGAAAATATAAGATAATAATTGAATATTACTTTTCGTGTCTAGACAAGTCAGACACATTTTTTCACCCACACAGATTGCATCTCGACTAATAAATATCCCAGAAATCATATTTACTTTGTGCTATATCGACAAGTATTGGAATATACTAAGATAGCGTAATTTAGTAAATGCTCTATTATTATTGCTTTCGCACAGGAAGGTGCTACTAGACTCAAAATGTCAGGGAAACAACATTGATTAATGTTTGTTTTCCTTGTACATGAAAAATACGAAATGAATGTGATATTACTTTTTTGCCTAATAATATGAATAAATAAATATAAAATGTTTCTTACCATATACCTTAAGATAATCTCTAATGTGAATAATTTAATCTTATAGTTATGTCACAAAAGGAATGTCTTTCTCTTAGCTTTGATTTCCACCTAATTTTATCGATTTGTAGTGACTTCATAAATATAAGATGCCAGTAATTCGTGATAGCGAACAATAATATAATTGCCTACAATAAGCAATACCTTAGCCAATTTTTCGATATATATAATCATAATTACTTAATTACGTAATATTAGAAGAACCTATAATTATTACAATATCTATTAATTTATACATTAATATCTAACTCTTAATACTAAATTCTCTTTAATTTCATGTTTAACCTCTTGTAATATGTATAATAAACGATGCTCCAGAAAATTTAGCTTCTCAAAAAATTTCAATCTCACTTGCGATTCACTTACATATTTATTGAACGTAAACTAATACTTTGTTCGGGAAATGACTTCTTAGTTTTGACATAAATTATCTTTAGAGCATCTCAAAAAATTGACTTTGATTGTTATTCGTTACATGGTATCTCCATTTTAGATACAAAAATATCATTATGAAATTGCTCTGCCTCAGCATTTTTCTAGAGGGGATATTTTTATAGCTAGAACGACCCAAAACACTTTCTTTTATGTTTCCAATTCTTTTCCGCTTATGACTTTAGTGTTAGTTTTATGACTTCAAATTCGAGCACTGATCCATCCCTTCTTCCTCTTTACATATAAATTGATGCATCCAATATTATTTTTATTTGCAAAGGGATTCTTTTATAACTGGGATCTCATACTGTGTTTCCGGGAAAATTTAAATGGCCAACAATATTTTCTAATGGCCCTAGTTTAGTGTGTTGAATGCATCAAAGTCACTCATATGAATAAAATGAAGCGTTAGACCGGTGAAGTTTTGTTTAAAGAAATGAAGAAATATCTTAATATTTTTGTGGGTAAGAAATAATTTTTTATCCAATGAAAATAAAATGTATGGAAATTTAAAGGTATTCACATCTTTTTTGATAACTTTTATTCTAAAACAATTTAATAGTTCTCCGATCAGAAGATACCATTCAACTACTAAAAAAATTTTTTTTCGGTACTTCATACTCCAAATATATTCAAGACCCAAATACTATGCATATCTGCAATTCAAATTTTTTGCTTAAGCAATTTTGCAGTAATCGGAGCAATTTTTAATAATAGTTTGAATCTTCTATAGAATAAAACGTTGACAGCTATATTTTTGAAAAAGGAATTTTTTTATCAACAAATATAAAATTATTATTGCTTAAATTCAGCTTAATTTAACAACTTTATTAAATTGAAAATGAATGAGTACTTAGTATGGCAAACGGTTAACATTATTTAAGCATTATATCAGCCATTCTGACCACCAGTGTGAATTCCCATATATCAATCATAATTGCCTGAATAAGATTCTATAACCATTGTTGGATTGTAGAAATTTAAAACTATCGTAGTTTGATACAATTGAATAGATAAGATAATTTGAGTAAACTTCAGTAAAATTGTCTGAGCAGACAAGAAAAATTTATCCTTAAAGTTAAATCCTTATTATGTATTTTAATAACATGTTTCAATACAGCATGCAACGATCTTGCAGATAAATAGAATTTTTCAATTCTATGCTTACAAAATATTTTATCGATTAAGTTTATAAATATTTGATTTAACAATATTGCTTCAAGTTATAAAAATGAACTTTATTTTTTAGAAAATGTACAAAACTTGATTACAAAATTAATAAGTAAATTTCTTGGTTGGTATAGAACAGGGGTGGCCAAACTTTTGGGATCCATGGTCTACTCCACATTTAAAAAGTCGACGGCGGTCTACCAATGACAAAGTTAAATTAACGTAACGTACATGTTCGTATTTTTATATTCGGTAGCAAGAAAAAATGATAAATTATCTAATTTTCCTAAAAAAAATTAATATTAATATTTACAAAATAAAAATTTACTGACGAAAATAATCAAAATATTCATGCATCAAAAATTGATCATCCTATTCAATGCGTTTAGTTGAAATTGGCACTGTGTATTTGCGACAAGTTTATCATATTGTGGCTAGTACGAGCTTATTGCAATGCGTAAACACGAAATTAAATCTGTTAAACGTGACCGATGTTTGGTTTTTATGGCGTTCATGGTTGAAAAAGCAAATTCACAAAGATATGTCGATCCAAAATATGATTACAAATAAAAAATAATTTGTAAATATTTGGAAACCTTTACTTAGAAATTAATTTCCAAAAATCAGTATAGCTAGATATGCTTTGGATTTAAAAAATATATCGCATCTTAATTAAATAATTTCTTTCTCGACCGTGACTGATATGGTATCTATTAAATGTCTTATTTTTCCATTCCAGATACTCCATCAATGTTGACATTTTCATTTAATTGAAATATCATAAAATTGAGTATATCTTCCAACCTAATTAATTTAACGAATCTACTTTCAAATCCTTCAAACAAAATGTATAAGTGTTCGACGAAATCTTTGAAGTCTCGGTTTGGATTATGGATGCACTCTTCCTCAATGTTTATGAAGTTTCTCAATTCATGTTTTCTTTATTGAGACGCATACCTTTCTATAGTTTCTTTGAAAGTTTTAATCTTTGTCATCACGTCTGTTAAACATTTATTCTTTCCTTGTATATTTATGTTTAAGTCGTCAAGTTTTGCAGTGATATCGTAGATAAAAGCTAGTTTCATGAGCCATTTCTTATCTTCCAATTCAGTAATATGATATTCCTTTTTTTGTACAATTTTTTTTTTATTTCTGGTAACAGAATACGAAATTTTTTTAAAAACGCACCATGGCTTAGCCACCTTACGACTCTGTGCAATAAGAGATCTCCGTACTCTGGTTCAGTTTCTTCCAAAAGTGCCCGAAATTGTCATCTCTGAAGACTTCTTGAACGAATTGAATTGACGATTTTAAACAATTTTTGCATTATATCATTAGACTTTAGTAATTTTGAACATAATACCTGTTGATGTGTAATGCAATGATAACTGATAAAGCTGGGAATTTTCTATTGCACAAGGCAATAAAACCAATTTGATTCCCGACCATTGCTGGACCTTTACCTGTTATAATAGACACCAACTTATGTTTTAGAAATCCAGTCTTATCAATAAAGTTTTTAAATGAATTGTATATGTCTTGGTCTCTCGTTTGTCCTTTCAATGGAATTATAGTTAATAACTCTTCTTTTGAAGACATATCTTCGAAAACCATTTTCACAAAAATCATAACTGTACAATGTCACCATCATCCGTGAATTCATTGAATTGAAGTGATAGAAACTTACAAGCTTTTAAATCATCATTAAAAGAATCCTCCAAATTATTATTCATAGCTTCAGTCCGAAGCATCACAGTGCTAAGTGATAAAGGAATATTATTTATTGACGATATTATTTCAAATTTATTTTTAAAATTGTGGAAAAGCACTTCTCCCGCTTTGCAGAAAATTTTTTTTATCAATTTTCCATCTTCGAATGTTTTTTTTTTTTTTTCGCTTCAACAAAACTTTCGTAATTTTAAACGATGCCAATGTTATTGCTTTAGCTTTGGTGCCTGGTCTCGTAAATAACGATTACTGTAAATTCGACTTTAATTCATGCACTTTAACATCTCGAGGTTCACTGTCGATTGGAAAGTCTGTTGCGTATTTTGTTTCTATTTCTAATGGCGGGCACCCTTGAACAAGTAAGTATATTAGCCCATTTGCCGCAACAAGGCTGAAAACTGCTACTCATTTTATCGTTACCCGGTGGGCACCTGTGAACCAAGTCACGGAGGTGCGAGTAGCATCGCCTACGCCACACCACCATAAACCCGTTTATTGAGCGGACCACATTCATCCATCATTCTGAGGAAAGGAAAAGAAATAACGAGAGAGAAAGAGAAAGTACATACATATCCGAGCTGGGATTCAAACCCAGATCCTCCCCATCCGTAGTTATTTACGCTAACCACTAGACAGGTTGGGCGGCATGTAGCGTATTTTAAGTGCATGATTTTAAAGTGTTTTTCAACGTTTGCTTTTTTTGGAAGTACCACATTTGAGTTACATATGAGACAAACACATTTCTCCTTCACCATAACACAAAAGAAACCATCTTTCCAAGCATTGTGATAATGGTATGTTTTATTTCTCTTAGCACTGGTACCTGCTTGAGTCATTTTGGATGGGTTGTTAAAACAACAAATTATCGTATCAGTGCGGTAGGCATTGAGAGACTTGCAAAATAAGACAATTAACTGAACTTACTTAAGAGAACTGAAACTAAACGGGCTGGTAACCGGGTAGACTAGTCAATTCGTCGCTTCGCTATCATCGCGCCGGCTATGGATATAATCTGAGCATCCCACTTTGTCAAGTTGTTTCTATTTGATTCTCCATTGTAAAACGACAAATTCATTGTATTACTTTGCACAATTTGTTTTAGATTTTAATGCATAAATTGTAGAAACTTTTAATTTTAAATAATTCATTAATATTATGTCATAAGAGATAAATTAAATTGTTAATATCCGAGGTCATTATCGGGAGGGTCGCGCGGGCTACTTAAAATGTCTTCGCGGTCGACGTCTTGGCCAACACTGGTATAGAATATCGAAAAATTGAACAGCTGGATTATTTTCTAATGGCCTTAGTTTAGTGTGTCCAAATCAAATGAATCCAACGTGTACAAGAATAATTTATTTTTTTTAAAAAAAAAACCTATTCATTGTGACCTATTAAACAACTTTGATGGGACTTTTGATTTTGACAGTTTTATTTTGTGATATTACTTATAAGAAAGATTTATGGAAAGAATATTATATTCTATCTCTTAAGGTAATATTACTTAATAAACATTACCAAACAGTTCTTTAGTTTTAAATTAAAAGATTATTAAAACGATGCTAATGAGAAAAATTTTGTTTTCTTTAAGCATTTTAGCCCGTGGACTTGAAAGCCTAAGTGTAATTAATTTGAAAGAAATCTTTTACATGTATATGTGTACAACATGACGTTGACAATATAGCATCAAAACGTTTTAGTCGAATAAATTAACTTATTTTACTTAAATGAAATAACCTTATATAACATATTTTACTGCATATTCTGAAAGAAATATTTCAGAATATGCAGTAAAATATGTTATATAACGGGCTTAGAATGCATTTTAAGTCACATAATTATATCTGAGATAAAAAGGGAAAGAAAGGACAATGAAGACAGTTTCATTTAATTGTCACTCAAGAAATCCAATATTTTAAGAAGTTCAATTGAAACCAGGGGAGGAAAAGTAACTTAGACGACAAAACTGTAATCTGGCAAACAGGAGTTTTTTGTGACAGATCGTATTGTATGTATACTTGTAACTTAATTTGCCGACGTATCGCTGCTGAAAATTCGAAGATATGCGTAGAATATGAATTGGATAAATGAAAATAAAAAGATGCGAATAATTACGAAACAGCAGATCCTTCAAGATGGACAACAGAACGTGATGATCTACTCTTTCAAAATATAATTTGGTGGTTGCCCCATAATCAATTTCTGCTGATAAATGCGTATAGTTTCGGATGCTCCAATATCTGCAATAATAATTTAATTATTAATAGCTGAAAAATTATGAAGATATACTTCTCTTTACAAAACTATCATTAGCATGAAATAAAGGGGATAAATTTGCAATGATACCATCGCTGAGAAATTTGGACAGTTGAAAAGCACAAATTTTTAGTGGCAAGTTTTGATACCATTTGGTAAATGGTAGTCACTATGTCTCGATGCATCTAAGAGATACATCCACTTTGATCGATGTTTATAAATACCGCATTGCTCTTCGATATAAAATAATGGTACGATAACGCATTCCCTTAGTATGAAAAGATGCATCGTACTACTACATATTGATGAGGTGATGGAACTTGTTGTACTACCTGATTCAGTAACTGCAAAATGGCTATTTAAGCAAGACATGGCATACGTCATTCGTCAACATACAAGCTTTGCAGCATGTCAAGTTGCTTCAATAATCTGCAATGTCTCCTGTTCTATCACCGATGGATAATACATGAGCCATAATTGGACGTTACTTTTTATTGTGCCCCAGCCTTTTTCATCAATCGAGTTGTAAAGAATAGTTCAGAATATAAGAAATTTCATCCCTCAGTCCCCTTTTCCAGTATTTCATTGCAGTCGTTTCGCTTTTTATGAACATACTCAAGGAACATACTCGTTAGTATGTTTCTTGAGAATAATCAGCATTTCGTTTGCCCAAGAAAATACAGTATAAGCTCATCTAATAGTAAAATCTATGTTGATATTGGTACTTCTTCAAATGAAAGCATCTTCTAACAAAAGTAAGTATAAACATTTTGCTTTCTCATTATTTTTGTCTCTTATTTTTTACTTAGTTACGTGAATACTTTCATTTTGATTAATGCAGACATCATTAGCTGATTGATTTCATATAATTCTCAAGCTACAGCCACTCATTTTCTCATGGTATATTATATAGTTACTTTTTATCATGATCGCTTTTATAATGTGATAACTTTTTACTAAATAAACTGAGTGAGAGTGGTTAATTAATACGGAATAGAAGGTCTCACAAACATATATATTCACATCAAAATTATGAACTGTGAAATTGAAAAGAAAATTTACCTCACCTAATCATTCAGTTATCAGTTCCCTAACATTTCTTGTGTTGTTGTTGTCTTATCCCACTTGATAGACAGAAACATCGATCACAAGACCTTGAACCAGTGTAGGTCGTTATGAAGTGAAGGTGTGAGATATAGCTTCAGGGAGCTCAAGACCTAGAAGCACCAAAGGCATTCCTAGTAATTTATATAAAAACGCATTTCAATTGTATTGTATTTACTCTGTCATGTATATAGGGTATAGAAATCTCAAAAATAGTTGATATTTTTTGAATAATTTTAACTAGAAATTTACCATTTTTAAAAAAAGTTCTTATGGTTAAATTTTTGTTGAAGGTGAATTTGTTGTATGATAACTATCTTTTCAGGATGTTCTCATTTTATCAAGAAAAATAAGTAAAATTGTAACAGTATTAGTGTGAAAAATAATAAAATTTATATTTTTAAAGGTTTAAAACATTTTTAAAGCTTATTCAATACTAAAAGGATTTTTATATTTAAAAAATATATCATTGTCACACACAGATGAAGAGAACTCAATAAAATAGTTTAAGAACTCCCTGATCACATATAATAATTTTCGAACTTGTTCTTGAATACATTTATATTTCAAAAGTAAGTACTTTTTTAATAACTTTCTTTTTAAATGAAATTTAATTGTTACAGTTTTTTTTCGAGAATCTTTATTATTCATTTTTTACTCCTAATAATTAATGCAAAAATCATAATTTTCTTAAATGATAATCCCTTTATCTGAGCTATTGAGTCTTGAAGAATTTATTTTTTCATTCACATATAAATCGAATTTTTTATACAAATGTTTTTATATTTAATTTGTTATGTTTGTTGAATTAGTTAAGCACGTTGTATTTCTTTTATTAATCTTCTGCTTTTCATTAATATAAATTTTTATATCTAATATAAATCTCCTTTTCTTCAATTTTATTAGAATTGGTGTGAAGTCTCGTTAATTCTTACAAAAAAAAAAAAACTCCTTGCGCTATAATCACTGGAATTAAAGAATTTTAGACAATATTTAATAAAAAAAAACTTACTTTTTTTAACACATATGTGCTAAAAAATCTCTAGATATTTGTACACCCTTTATTTCAAAATTTTATTTTTATTTTTAAAATTATTTTTTAACTTTTAAAGTGTTAACTTTATAAGTTAATTGTTTCGTTTTTCAAATTTACTTTATAATTACGGAATAATTACCTGAAAAACTATTATAATTATACTGTACATTGCTTTGTTCTGTACATTCATCATTAATGTTTAATTCATTGAAGAAATCTGATATTAATTACTTTAATATATCACAAATTCCTTGCAATTTATAAATCATTGTTATAGACTTATCGTTCATTAATAAGTTAAATATTAATAAAATTTCAAATGTGAAAAGTTGTCTAAAATTTGCTTTGAATTTCTTGTAAACACTAAAAGCATTTTTGCAAAACAACTTAAAAATTTTGAAATTGGTTTCCATTATAGTTATATTATTAATTCAGAACATTAATTGAAAATAAATTTACTGTATTTTGTAGTAATTTTATTACTATTATGGTTTTTAATAATAATTTTATAGCAATTAAAAATTAATCAATTAATTACGATTTCATGTATTCAAAAATTCATATTTTTATAAGTAGTAGCTTTTATCATGATAAAAATACACTGAACATAATTTTTTCATAATTGAAAGTTAGAAATATTACAGTGCATATCGTAAAATCATGTCCAAATTATGAATCATTCTAAATCATATCCTTAATATTTCCAAAGTGATTTTTTTTAATTTTTCACGTCTAATTTTATAAAACGGAAACTAAACGAATCATTATATCATTTATTTTATACTTTGATAATTTCTGATACAAGTCCAGATTTCAATACATTTTTTTCTGATATAGTTTTATTACTTAAAGTATATTAAATGATTTTCAAAATAATCGTTAATTGAAAATCTGTTCATTCAAATAACTTCATTAAAATATTAAAATCATTAAAATATTTCAACTGTTTTACTTAAAATATTTCGAACATTTTAAAAATAAAATAGAAAGCTTTATGCAAAATTTACTATACAATATGAATAATATATGAATTTATATAAGATATATATATTTATATATTTTTAATATACTTATATATAAAAAATTTCATAAAACTTGTTATATTTATGAAATGGAAATGCTAAATCATCCAAACAATAATTATTATTCGGCAGAAAATTTATGCATCTAAAGTAGCCTTTGGCAGAATTTGTTTGAAAGTTGAGAAATCCTTTTCTAAGAAGACTTCAATAAAGAGTGCTTTACTTTGCAATTCGTCTCGACATTAATTAATCTTACTCAGCTAAAATTTATTCTGCAGAACATTTTAGTAGAGTTTATAAATGAAGTATTACTCAGTCTCTCTGTGATTTCACATTTCTGGAGAGATACTCTAGGGAATAAAAGTTTATATTTTAGATCTATACTTGAGAAGTTATATTGAGTTTTGGAGTTCAGATGAATTGTTAGACCTTAAGACATGAGTACTGTTGTTAAAATAACATCTAATTATGCTTGATGATAAGTTAGTTACCTAATATAAATAACAATGCATTTGTCTATTGCAAGCAAAATGTTTTTACAGTTTCTCTCCCAATCGTAAAAATGTTCTTTGTCCTTAAAGTAAAATAAAAATCAGCATTTTTAGCATGTTTAGTCTTGAAATATGCTTTCATGTCGAAATAATTATTAACTATGAATTCCAAAATTATTTTAAATTCATAAACAAAAAGATCATTATTTTACACATTGTGCTTTACTCCAATAGTATAATTTATATCAGGAAAAAAATAATTAGCTTTAACTTGCAGGAAAAATTTTTCACCATACGTTTTTACTGAATGATTCTAAATTAATTCTCCCTCTGTATGCATATTCCTAGTTTTTATTTCATATTCATAAGATAGACAAACGTAAATGCTGAAGTTGAAATTTCCCTTTTATGGTAGGTATGAACACAACCTTTACACTAAATTTTTAATATTTTTGAGTAGTAAGTAGCAGAAGGGTTGGCTCTTCCTAGTGAAAAATCTCTAGTTCGATACCAGCCATTCTTTTATACCACAGAAAATTATTGTTACATTTCTGTTTTCGTTTTATAGATGAAAGTACTTATCACCTACTTCCAGAAGAAGACTTCGTTGATCCTCAATGTTCTTGTAAATTTTTTTATCCGTACATAATCAAGTATTATTTTTAATATGTATCCTGTAATTGTTTTTACATGCAATACTTATAAGGTAATAGAGCTTAAGAAGCTTTTGTTGTAAGCTTTCTAATTTTCTCTGCATACTTATTTCTCAGAGTGGGTGCTTGGGAGTTTATCAGGATTATACACAGTTCACTTGGCATATGAATTCGACTTAAAATCGAAAATTCCTTTCGGAAGCCTTACTATGCTCTTTCAAATACTTTTCAATATTTTTTAATGATGTTAATGTTAATCGATTTTTAAGTTAATAATAAGGTCTTAATCGATAGTTAAGCTTTCCATATTTTTTATTGTGATTAACAATTTGTTGATAACGAAACAAAATGAATTCCCACTTTCACAAAGTATTTAATATGCATGTAAAAGCACTAATAAAAAAAGTTTTTCTAAGTATTTTAGATTTTTTAACTTCATCAAAAAAAAGCTTATTTTCTATTCAAATACTTCACTAATTATATCATGCTCTGAATTCTTTCTATTAGTTATAGCCAAAATTGTACTTCCATGTAAATTTCAAATAAAAACTGTAATACATATGTAGAATTAAAATGGCTTACACTTGACATGCATAATATCTTTAAATTATGCAAAAGCAACAGCGCTAATAACACAGAATAATTTTTGTTTATCATTGCATGATAAAATGATGAAGTCATAAGGTAATTCAATTATATTTGATTGCTAAATGTATTGATAATTGAAGAATTTTTGAGCATTATTATGGATTTTAATAAATACTTCTTAATAAATTATTTTTATTTAAAATTAATAAATAATTTTGTAAAGTAGTAATCTCTAAGTATTTTAAACATTGCTTTTAACGTTACTTTAAACAACTATTCAAAATTTCATAAAATAAAATTATTTAAATACGTTGCCAAAGTGTTCAGAGACATACATTTCATTTGGAGCAATAAATTGGGGAAAATTAATTGCGGTAACAAATAGTTTTCAAAGAATAGGATTTTTTTTTTATTTTTTTGTTATCAATGTTCATTTGTAGCAATTAACTTTCGAACTTTTATTGTGTTTCTTTTGCTACCAATAATTCCTATATTATTTTAACTTGAGAGCAATTTTTACAAAACAAAGAAATAAACAGAGGATTTACAACTTAATTTTTTTTTAATAATGAACGCGATTTTTATGAATCATTCATTGCATTCTAAAATTTCATCGGACAACCAAAATTTTTGTATCAAATACTTTTTACTTCCAATTACTCTTCAATATATATATATATATATATTGTAAATTTTATTATATATATATATATATATATATATTTATTTTAAAAAATTCTTATTATTTCTTAGTGATTTTCTTCGAATCATTTGCTTCATTGTCAAAATATTTCTTTCTTATATTATTATTCTGCTTTTTACTACCTTTGAATAGCTCCAAAGATTTTCCAGATTACAATCTGTTATTCGATTATTCAATATTATTATTTTCCTCTTAGGTATTCCATTCTATCTCCTACCCTTTGAATATTAGAATAATTTTAGCTTTTGCGGTACTTTCTTTATGCTTGTTAAGAATTCTAATTCAATTCCTTATTTTTCAGGATTGTTATATTTCAGAACTCAAATTTTAAAGGAGTGAAAAAAAAAGATAAAATATTGCCTTTATCTGGACGTAATTTTAAAAACTTGCTTAAAATTACTTTTCTCAGTCTTAACTTTATACTTTTAAATGATACTTAAATGTTTGACAAGGCTTGATTTAGACTTTTCGTAGATGCTCATAACTTTTGAATTTTAAAATAGCAAGGAAATTTACTCTCAACCCTAAGGTCTATAAGTATTTTTATTATATTTCTCTAACAGCGTTTAACACATTCACAGATCTGGTTGCTAAAACTCTTTCTGCAACGAATATAATAAGTAGACAAAATTTGAACATCAGAGTATATAGACTAATTCCCATATTTCATATAAAATCACATTTTGAGAATTATAATATATGCAGATGAAATATAATTAAAACATTTATTTTTTTAATAAAATTATTACTTTAGCCAAAAATATCTAAATCAATTTTCATCCTTTTCTAATTTATGCATCTAATATTCGATTTATTGTTTAATTGTGAAGAAAACTTGGTAATAACTTTCTCAATATGAGAAAGGTAAAAATAATTTAATAAAAAACAATATTCAATCTATGATAGCATTCTTATCATCTAAATATTAGTGCTGCCATCTGTCGGGATATTTTAGATTTAAATATTTATTAAGTTTAATAATAATGAGAAAAATTATGATAAAAAATTCTTTTTAAGAATGCGATCCAAAATCGTCAATAATTGTTTCTTAGAAATTTTTTAGATTATACAACTTTTATTGTATATTTTTAAATAAATGTATTTTTGCGTAATTTATCATAATTACTACCTATCTAAGTCACAAGTCACTTAGATCGGTTTTCGTTACACTTATAATAGCTTAATATTTTAATTGACAATAAATAATTAATATAAAATGAAAAAGTATTAAAAATAAATAGCTGTCAATAGAGGTGTACAAATTGTAGGAATAACTTTGACTTCTGATAAAAAAAATCAAAGGAAACAAAAAATTTTGTAAGCATATTATTTTGTTAGAACCAATATTTAGAAACAATAAAATATTTTCAGTAACAAAATATAAATTCAAAAAAAATAATTACATGACTACTATGCAATAATAATAACAAATCTTAGGTAATTGTAAAAAGCGTGGAAAAATGGTTATAAGGAATTCAAACATAAATTAAGTGACAAAATTAATGTAGTTAAAAACAATTCGAGTAATTCGAGTATTACTTAGTTTATATATTCGAGTATAAATATTCTATGAATATGTAGATTATATTATATTAAATTAGAATTCTGTAAGCTATCTAATTTTAGAGATTTTTCAAAAGTTTAATCTATAAGCTTAAAACAAAACCAGAAATTCTAACATTTTATTTCAAAATCTTTAAATACGTACGTTTTAAATCTAAATAAAAGTTTAAATTTAATTAAAACAAAAGTTTCATTTCAGTGTCTTCTATTAAAAAAATTTGTCCGAAACAACGACAAAATACAAATTACCATAGTGTTTAGTTTAATATATTTAAGAAAAACATCTATTTAAAGAATAAATGTAAAAATACATTACCACTAAACAGTCAAATTTATATTATCAATATATTTAAAGAGAAACCCGGTGGCATAGAGGTAGAGTTTCGCACCCTGATGCAAAGGTTTGAGGTTCCATCCTGAGTGTGGGCAAGGCTGAGACTGTCTTTCATCGGATCGATAAAATTGAGTACTAAATATGCTTGAGAAACTTTTGGGGAGTAAGGCTGAGCACCTAACCGGGACATACGCTTCACACCGCAGAGCTTTCTGTCAAGAAAACGAATATAGATACTGTGTAGGCTTGTTCCTTCGATAGAGTATAGTGCCACATTTAGTTTAATTTTTATTTATTTAAGCTATGCCAGTAAAAAAGAAGTTGTTTGTCACTGTAAGAGAGGTTTGAAAGAAGTAAATATTTGGTTTAGGAACGCAAACATTTTTAGAAATAATTTAAGATTTCTTACAATAAAGGAATAAATAAATATATATATATATATATATATATATATATATATATATATTTGAAAAAAATCTAAAATAAATTCTATATATAATCAAAATAATGTTCTCTCTTCATTGATGATTTTCTGAAAATGTATCCTAATAAATTTTGCAACTGTAGAGTACCCCCAGTATAAAGCATCAGTCATACTTTTAACTCTACCACTTTATTTCTAAAAAAAAGCGAAAAGAAATTAGAATTATATATCCAATATTTGCTTAATTTTCTAGCAAAATGATGGATGAAGTATTGAGATTTTTTATACAGCATAATAAATAGTTTAAGGGATAAAAAGTTGTAAAAATTTTCTATTGTTATTCTCGTTTCTCATTTACAGTGAGCCATATTCATTTACTACAAAATAGGGAACATGGAAAATTTCTAAGCACCTATCCTGAGACATAAGCATGCAGAAAACAAGTATGTAATATAACAACGTCCAAAAAACACATCATGGTAAAATCGTAATTTATTTTTAAAAATAGTTTTTTATTCTCTTCATTAGGAAATGATTGAATTTGTGAGAAACATGAAAAAAGAATTAAGCAAAATTTCACAAGTTTTTTTACAAAATATAATAATCTTTTAAATTTAAAAAAACATATTAGACAGAACATATTGAAAATACTATATTTGGGGCCGTATCAGAGGTACTTTTTTCCCCAAAAATAGGTCTGGATAACAAAATGCGTCCTATATAGAATCACAGGAAGAGAATCCAAAGAAGCAACTATCATAGTAAATATAACCTACGGGACCTTTATAAAACAGAGACAGTGGTTAAGTCATTCAAGAAGTGTGGCATTAGTAATGTAATGAAATATACAGAAGGCAATTTACTGCACGAAGTCTAAGATGCTGATTTAAAAAAGTTTCAAGTAACACTTTATTGTACTTTCTGCAAATACCATGCCTACCAGAAAAATAGTACCTTTTAATCTTCCAAAACTTAGACTCTCATCTCCAGAGGTTATATGCATTCACTTGAAACCTCGTCTAAATCAGAATCTGAAACCTCACACAATCAATTGTCTTGCAAATACCATACTTATCAGGGAATATATAATACTTTAATTAAGATATCATGATTTTAACCACTACTATGTAATATTTCAATCTTTATACATCATTATTAAAAGCAAAAATGTACAATTGCTCTCCGAACAAAACTTAGTGTATTTGAATTCTTGATACTTTTCTTCGCGTTTCATTTCACTTCACTTTTTATTCATAATTTTACAAATATTTCAATTTTTTCATAACCATAAATTTGAAGATAAAAATATTTGTATCATCACAAAAATGGGAAAGATTGCCTAAAGTATATTAGTGTTGAAATTTAAATTTAGTTTTCTTATCATGATCTTGCTTTTTTTTAAATTAAAAAGATTTTAAAGATTTTAATTCTCTAATTTCTCGATAATTACTCAGGACAAAAAAAGTTATACAATCGAATTTTTAATCTGATTTTAAATCAAATTCAAAATTAAAAATTTTGCTGAAAATTTATTTATGAATTAGAATTACTAGTGTAAAATTAATGTATCACTAAAAAAATTATATTTTCCTCCCGTGAAAACATCTCTTTCCTTTAATTTCTTATATTTTCTAACATTATTTAAAAAATGAAAAAATTAAAGTAATTTTTTAAAGTAATTCACTAAAATAAATTATAAACGCACAACATAATTTTACACACTTTAATTTTCACACACACATTTATATTTGTTATCATATTTGTTTGGTTTCATACATGTGTTTCATTTCATGAAAAGCATCCCTTTCCTTTAATTTCCCATTTTTTTCTCATATTATCAGAAGAAATGATGATATTTACCTGTAAATTTTAAATGCACTGTTATTTTGCAATATTATTTTCAAAGTCCATTAAAAATAAAGCTAAATATTTCTATCTAATATAGAAATTTCTTTGACCTATTGAATATTTGAATTCTATTGTACAATAGTATACTGTATGCATGTTATTCTAGTACTAAATATTAAAATTATAATACTTAATTTAATAATGAAGCTTTTATGTCTTTTTTAGTTTATAATGCCTTGAATGTTGGTTTTGAATTTTCCTTCCAACGATAGAGAAGTCCTGATTTCAATATTCACATTTTGCAATTATTAATTTCTTCTAAGCTGCATGCCTTAAGCAATTTCACCACATCAATAAACATTCAATTTTAAATAAGTTAAAGCTAAACTCAAATTGAAACCTTCTGGTTAAAATTTTTTAGTTGATTGGTTGAAGATAAACAAAGCGATACAGGAATCTTATCTCATTTTATCTCAAATTAATTCATCACATGAAAAATTTCAAAAGCTAGGTACCACTTCCGGAGAACAGGAAATTACATTAATGAAATCAATATGCCTCTTTAACGCATTCTTAGTTATTCTCTGCTTTTGATTGAGTATTCTAATAATTTCGTGTCTTTAATGTGTTTTTGTGATTCAGTCTTCTTGGAAAATAATCTATAGTAATTTTAAAAAGAGACAAATTTTATCATTTATTTGAAAAACTATCTAACTGCTCAACTGATAATAAATTTTGAAGATTCATTCTTTATTTTTAACAGGCCAAATTCAGAGTTTATTAAATTACAATAGTTTTTTTTAATCTATTTCGTAAAGTTACAAATTTTAATTTCTTCCAACGATCCGTATATACCAGGGATGGCCAAGATGTAGACCGCGGTCATCTGGTCGAGCGCGAAGACATTTTAGATAGTCCGCGTGACCATCCCAATAATGACTTAAATGTTTTATTAGAAGAATTTGAAAGAAGATTCGTTTGACTTAATTAGGATGGAAAAAATACTCAATTTTATGATATTTCCCCATTTAATGAAAATATCAATATTGATAGAGTATCTAAAAAAATAGGACCTATAATAGATACCACATCAGTCACGGTCAAGGAAGAAATTATTAAATCAAGGTGCGATACATTTCTTAAATCCAGAGCATCTAAGAAACGTTTCCAAATATTTACAATTTGTATTTGAAATCATACTTTGGATCGTCGTATCTTTGCGAATCTGCATTTTCAATCATGAGCGCCATAAAAAAAACAAACATCGGTTGCGTTAAACAGAAGACATTTAATTTCGTGTTTACGCATTGCAATAAGCTAGTACCAGCCACAATCTGATAAACTTGTCGCAGATGTACAATGCCAAATTTCAACTAAACAAAGCGAATAGGTTGCTCAATTTTTTGATATATGAATACTTTAATTATTTTCGTTAGTAAATTTTTTTTGTAAAAATTAAGTTTTTTTTTAGAAAAATTAAATAATTTACCATTTTTTTCTTGTTGCCTAAAATAAATATATAAACATGTACGTACATTAATTTAGCTCTGCCATTGGTAGACCGCCTTAGATGTTTTAAATATTGCGAAGACCACGGATCCCAAAAGTTGGGTCACCCCTGGTATATACGATATTTAAAGTTGTATATGATAAATATCACTTTTAGAAATATTTGAGCGATTCACCTTCACAGCTACTTGCAGTACCATACGTTTCATGGTTTCACTATGAGTAATAAACCTTTTGATCGTTACTTATCACTAAATTTTATTAAAATTATTCTTATTAATTAATCTATTCAAGAAGTTTTCAATAAATTAAACATTTATTTAAAATATTATTTAAAGTATTCAATTTTTATAGCTTATTCTTTATAAAAGCTGTGATTGATATTATGCAAATTCAGGACAATTTTTTCTATAGTGATAATGATTAAATTTGAAATAAATTAAGAATTAATAAATATAGAATTAATCTATTTAAATTTTATTTTAGCGATCCATTGAAATTTCTTTAGTTTGAAAGTAAAACAATTTTACGAAATGCAATGAATCTTGTACCAGGATATTTATCTCTGGTTAACATAAAACATTGGTTATACTTCAGATCCAAATTTTGATTTTGCAGGTTTTTATTAATTTAAGACATCATTGATTTAAACACACTACTATGTTTGCTTTGCCATGATGCCCTTTGCTCGCTTCAAAAATGTGAATGCGTGTAAAGTTCTTTTCCTTCTCTTAAATCTATGCGTAATCGTTGTGAGTAGTGAAAAATATAAAGAGAGAGAAAGGATTCAATCTATATTCTAACTACAATCTTATAAAGTAATTTAAAAATAATTAAAAGATTTCTGCCCACTGCAGTATATTTTTGCTTTTCCTAATACGCCGCTAATTGGATGCATACTAGGATAACAGGTAGAGAAGTCCCTATTTCACTATTCAATAATTTCGTAATTAAGACATTTTCAAAACGTTCCCACTTCATTGGATTTGTTTTTGCTAATCTATTCATGAGATCTTTTTTTCGTGACCGAAAATATCCTTTGAACGAAAGTGGGTAAATATTGTTATTTTTCCAAATCATCATTATTTTCCGATAGTTAGATACATGTTTTCGATTGGAAGACCCTCCTCGAGCTAGCCTTTGGGCTTTAACTTGTGTTATGTTCACTGCATTAAACATCCAATTTCACTTCCTTCACTTATAACCTAGTATTTAATATGTAAAATACTTTTATGAATGATTTCAAATGAATCTAAATTTTGCAATTATTTGAATATAAAATTTTTAAGGAATTTATAGTTGACCATAAAAAAAAAAGAAAAAATGACTTATAAGTCACATCAGAAGGAACATAACTAAAGAAATATATTAATTTAATACATTCCGTATAATATATATATATATATATATATATATATATATTTCTATCAAATGAATATCATAAATTTTATACTATGTTAATTGCAACTCACAGCCTATAGAATCTGTTAACTCAGAAAATGAGGATCCATTTGTAAGCGGCTCTTAATGAGCTTTGAATAAGATAATGTAAGGATGAGAAAACTTCAAAAGGAAAAGTGGTACACGACACAGAGTAAAGTCCATTTGGGACTGACGTTGAAATTCCCTTGTTCGTCTTCCTCAGCTTCAATCTTCAGGAGAACCATTTACTAAAGGCAATTGTGTCATAAATAGATAGAATATTAATTAACTCCTTTCTAATATGGGGCTTTCTGATTTTCAAAAGCTCACTTTATGACAAAAGCTGTATTCTTATACGGAATATATATATATATATATATATATATATATATATATATATATATATATATATTGGTGTAAAGAGCAAATTTTAACTCAGTCATAGTTTAATACCTTAACTTGAAAGAATTAGTATTTAGAACATCTCTTATGAATCTGAATAATGTAATTCCTCTAAAATTTTAACTTATACCTAGATAAGGATTTTCCACAAATGTTGCAATAATATTTACATGAAATGATTTTACTTAAGTTGATTTCTTTATCATATCCTATTAAAAGTGTCGCATTTTTATTAATTCCTTGAAAGAAAGAAAAAAGCTAAGAAGAAAAACTTAATTGAAAATGCAAAAAAGAAATAATTAAAATATGTTGCAGTTTTCCATACCTTCATTTTAATTAAGACGTATAAGAATATTACCTGAATTATCATAAACTTGTATATTCAGTAGCTAGTACGGAATTCAAAGTAAAACATATTTACATTAGAATAGGATGGTGATTCTCGCATTATCAGCTTTCGAATCTTATCAGCATTATCACGCATTATCAGCTTTCGAATCTTGTTCTTAATCTAATCTTTACTTACCAGAGATTATACGGCACATTTTCATGCAGATATTAAGATATTTTTTGAAACCTCAAGTAAAGAATCAAAGAATTTCTAAATACAATCGTTCAATTAAATAAAATCTAACAGAAATGTTAGCGTATATAATATGTGAAAATTTTCAAGTTAGTTTTAAAATTAGCGTTATATATATATATATATATATATATATATATATATATATATATATATATATATATATATATAATCTCATCATTTATAGGTAAATGTATGAATATTTTTCTGAAAATGGGTGTATTTCCAAATACCAAATTAAATATATTTAAGTATAAGTTATATTAATGTCATAAAAAAGTAGAATAATCGAATTACTGTATCAGAAATTAACAACGGATTAACAATATATTCATTTGTCTGATAACATATGTATCCAGTTCTGTGTGTGAAATATGATTTCAACTTTATTAATAACAAAAGTTAGCAGAAAATATAAAATTCCCGATGAACAATTAAATACAGTTTAGCTTTGGAACATTTGCGCTTTTAGTATATTATCAATAAAACTAAACTTCATCGAGAGTTGATATTCGTTTAATTCAACTATCTTTGTATTTAGGTCTAAGGTCTTCACGGAATGGAGAAGTAGTTACTAAAATACAAGCCTCTAAATTTATTTTTTCAATTGAATAGCTATGCTGTGCTTATTTGAATGTAAACTTATATGTTCATGAAATATTTTATCAATAAAATATTATCGTACAATTGTATGTTTACTATAGATCTAAATTAGCTTTTCAAAATAATGTTAATTTAATCCTTCAATGGCAAAAGGATTTGAAAATAAGTTCCTTTCTAACAATTAGTTCACCTGCGTTAGGGATACTTGAAAATGTTATGATTTATATCACCATTAAATGGATAGATGCTTGCAAAGTTAACATGATTGAAAATCAAATTTTGTCCAATTCTTTTTAAATGATCTTGCATTATTTTAGGGAATAATTTTCGACATATTTACATATGGAGAATAGAGATAATTCGTTACATTCTTCCAAGAAATAAGAAATGGAAAAGATATAATGTTCTAAATATGTTCCAATTTTTTCCGGACGAAAAGTAACATAGTTATATAAATATTTGAAAATATGTATATATAATCTGATAAGCAAGAAGTGATTTATTTATATTAGAGTAACAATCTTGAAGTTGCTCCGCAGACTAATATACATAATTAAATAGAATCTTACCTATTTAAATTTTATAAGTTATATTAGTTTGTATGAAGTTTCAAATGGCATTATCTTGAAGATAATTTACACATCTCACATTATTTACTACGAGCACTAATTTCTTTATAAAAAAAAATAGTATTCTGAATAAAAAAAGACCTATTACGTTTTCCGGGTGTTTTATTCCTTCAACATGCTCTTCTAATGATTTCATTAACCAGAAATCCTTGATCTTTTAAGGGCTTAAAAATGCTTTATTTAATCAATGAACGTTACTATCCATAAAATTAGTTGACTGCATCAGAAAGTAAGAAGAAACTATCAAGTAAGTTTTTCCTGCAATGATAAAGACGAATTCCCAAAACAAGATCACTCAAAAGATATAAAAAGATACTTTTTTACAAAACAGTAACAAATAAATTACATTTTGCTCTATAAGTGTGATAAGTTAAATATAGCTATAATAGTTTCGTATACCTTTTTACCTTCTCTTCTTGAACTTTTGTGCTTTCTTTGAGTTTTTATTTGTGCATTAATCTCTTATCCGTAAGCTACAATTAATTTCAAAACTGGTGGAATATTAACATTCTTCAATAACCAAAAATTTTAACATTCCACTGTCTTAACTTCAATATGCAATTTTTTTCATGTTCAAATGGAATTTCTTTTCCTATCATTTTACTCACAAAACTGTGATTCTCTAGAAAATATTCGATGCTTAGTTTTGATTTCATTACGTATCTTATTGTTTCTTAATGATATCAAAACTGAAGACAAAGTAGTTTTGATGTTTTATGTGTTCTTAATCATATTCTTCAGGTAAGAATCTTTCTGATCATCTATAAAATGTATTACAGCATTTCTAAAGGATTTCAACACCAATAGATAAAAACCATTTTATTGTGGTTAAAAAGTTATCTTGTGTCCTAAAATCTTAGGATGGCAGAATCAATAAAAACTTCTCTGTTTAGTTTCGATTGATACCATAATAAAAATTCATTTGTAAGATATATAAAAAAAGCATTACCTTGAGGTAAGAATTTCTCTAAGTATTTGTCGGGAAAGATTAATACAAAATAGAGGCAAGAAAACATTTCTTACATCAAAAGCGTTACATTTTTAGCTACTGACTATCATAGTCTTTAATCATTCTTCTTAAATCTTGTGCTATTGTTTTAATCGACTTGATACATTCACAGACAAAACAAGTGTGCTTAGTATATTCATTCTTCTGACAAAATGTCATAGAAATAATTTTCCAATCATCATACATGAGTCATGCGTAATTCTCAATATTATAGTTAATCAAAATAAAATTCCTTAAATTCTCCACCATTCACATCATGAATGGAGTTTTGCATCAGAGGAAAAGTATATTTGTTCTTCTAAGAGCTTTATTATATCTCTAAATTATACTAAGATCTAACTTTAATGAAGAAAAACGATTATATTTTATGTATAATTGTAAATATTTTAATTAACATTTAAAAATTGTAAAGTTTTATCGAATGAGATTTGAAACAGTAAGCTGATTGAGTAATTGAAATATTTAATATCATTAAAAAAAATGTTCATCAATTTTTTTAACATTTAATATAATAGGCCCCATATATACATTTTCCATGTTTTTCCCAATTTTACAATACTACTTTTTAATTTTAAATCTCAAAGTGTAAATGGATTATAATTAAGATATTTTACTTTCTATAATTTCTAATGCTGCGTTAAGCAAATAAAGAACTCGGTTATATCTAATAGAACGCAAAGTCAATTTTTAAATAAATATTATTCTAGATTTACTTTAACAAAATCTTAAAGTCGCCAAATTTTTTATTATATTTCTTTGAAAATATATAAAAAAAATAATCTAATTATTTTAAGTTTTCAAATTCATTTAGGTTTATTTTCCAAATCATATTTTTTCAAGATATAAATTAATACTCAAAAATTGATCATTTCTGCCGAGGCATTAATAACCAACATAATAAGAAAAAAGTGATATTTAGAATAAAGGCAAAGCACTTTTCTGTCATACAATATGGGTGAAAGTCTCAAATTCTTTAATATTTTTTTATTATTTCCAGAATTTGAGACTACAATATTCTTTTTATTTTGGAAAACAGCCAAGCATTTCTTAGAACTTTCTTTGACGGCAATCATTTTTAGAAACTAACAAATATATTTTTGCGTTGTATGTACATATTTTATTGTCAGATTTCAATGATGTGCAAAGAATTCTTATTTATCCTGCATCTGTTCCTTATAGTTGAAGGTTGAAAAGTGGTTTCGACTCAATATTTTTGTAAAATTGAATTTTAAATTATGGGGTATTACATTTATCAAACGATTTCAAACTGCCATTGCTCTTTCTCATTTTGTTTATTACATGGGATAACAATATTGCTTGTAAGGAAATGTATTCTACAATTCAAAATAAGAGAATATTTTTTAAAGGAATTTATCTCTCGATCCATTACTTTCATCTGACATTATCCTTCAAGGAAATAAAAAAAGAAAGATGAAACTTAATCTTCTAGGTTTAAAAATTCTCTTCACATTTCTTGCATGACTGAGAAATCTCTGACATTCAACCTAAGAAAACTTTTTCAAAAGTTTCTTCCAGGAAGTTGAAGAAAAAATAAAAATCTACTAAACATAAAAAGGATTTGAAGTTCTTAGAAGTAAAGAAAGAAACTATATTTTCCGATGTCAGCTGTAACAGCAGAATTATGTTTCCATCATTTAATTATAACTTATAATCGATATAAAAATAATATGGAAAATTAAACAATTTGATAATCATCTAAATAGTACTAAATGATTCTATAACATTACTAAACATTTTGAAAAGAACTCAGCAAATAATATAGAACAGAAACTTAATTTAGAATAATTATTTTTTATATTAATTTAAGCTTTTAATTTATTTTCTTTCGCGTTCTATTTAATTAAGCTTCCTTATTCATTAAAAATTGTTTAGAAAATAGCATTTAGAGGTAATTATTAATAAATCTGGGTATATTCTTTTAAAATATATTATGTTTTTATTTAGGCAACACTTTTTGTGTTAAGTATTTTTTGTA
Organism: Latrodectus geometricus; assembly: GCA_026290005.1. Classification (NCBI taxonomy): domain Eukaryota; kingdom Metazoa; phylum Arthropoda; class Arachnida; order Araneae; family Theridiidae; genus Latrodectus; species Latrodectus geometricus. The sequence continues at coordinate 106,244 of JAPDSC010107905.1, forward strand.
CTTTTTTTCCTTTAAGATATTAGAAGTATAGTAAAATAATTTCAAAATTTATCTATACAACTGTCAGAAAAGATAAATGATAGCTCTTACATTTGCGCCTCAGTATGTTTTCAAAACAAGAAGCTTCGTGTTTCTAGTTTAGTACAACAGCCTTGTCACGTGATTTTATTCCTTATTTTATCGGTATCATTGTTTCGAAACTAAACAATGAGTAACCGTAATGAATAACTGAGTTTCTGTTTGCTTTAAACAAGATAAGAGCTCTCTAGAACGGTGTTGATAATTAATTAAAAGTAAAGGAGTGACACTTTCTTAGTTTTAACTGTCAAACTAAAATAACTTATCTTGACTTGTTAAAGACTAATCACTATTCGTTTCATTTATGAATGAGTAATCTTTGTCACTTTCATTGAACAGTCAAATTAATCAAATTTATATATATTTATTTATCATTTACTATGTGTTTTGGTATTTTTATCTTTTAAATTTTGCTTAGCAACGTTTGATATTTATTTAAGAAATCAATTTTCTTGACACATATTTTGTGTTTCTTAATCTCATGTGTAAGTTATATTGATTATTATAGAAGCATATAATATTTTAAATTACTTAATTCATAGATTTAAAAGTCAGCAAATATTTTAGATTTTATTTAATGCATAAAATTATAGATGAAACACATATAATCAATATTTTGCAACTTTGAAAATAAATCCTGTAACCTATCCAAAAATTAAAAAATATATAAATAAATACAATTTAATCACAAACTTGAACACTTTAATTCGAATGTAAATACAAATATGAATTTTCACAATTGTCAGTCAAAAAATATGATCCGTTTAATTCAATAAAACAGAAATGTAAGTTAATTTGTGTATTGTTTAGATTAATTTCTTTCTATATCTACATTCTGAGATATAAATATTGCTTTCGAACAAGCTTAAATACAACCTGGCCAACATTATGCTCTATACCAAGGATGGCCAAGACGTCGACCTCGAAGACATTTTAGGTAGTCCGCGTGACCATCTGGATAGTCATCTCGGATATTAACAATTTAATTTATGACTTATGTCATAGAATAAATGAATTATTTAAAATAAAAATTGACTACAGTTTTTGCTTTAAAACCTAAAATAAACTGCGCAAAGTAAGGCACTGAATTTTTGTTTTACAGTTGAATTAAATCGAAACAATTTGACAAAGTGGGATGCTTAGATCATATCCAGTAGCCGGCACATGATAGCGACGCGCCGAGTCGTCTAGTCTACTCGTCACTTCTGGCCGTTTAGTTTCACTTCTAAGTTAATCGTCTTACGTGGCAGATCGCTTGCTTCCTACCGCACTGATACGAATTTGTTTCAAAACTGTTGAATGTTCGAACTGTGGTTCGAAACTGTTGATACGGAACTGTTGAATTTGTTTTTCAACAATCCGTTCAAAATTACTCAGCCAGGCACCAGTGCTAAGAGAAGTAAAACATACCATTATCATAATGAGTGGGAAGATGATTTCTTATTTGTTATGGTGAAGGAGAAATGTGTTTGTCTCATATGTAACTCAAGTGTAGCACTACCAAAAAAAGCAAACGTCGAAAGACATTCTAAAACCATGCACATAAAATACGCTACAGACTTTCCAATCGGCAGTGAACTTCGAAAAGTTAAAGTGCATGAATTAAAGTCGAATTTATATTTACAGCAATCGGTATTTACGAAACCAGGCACCAAAACTAAAGCAGTAACATTGGCGTCGTTTAAAATTTAAAGAAGAAGTTTTGAAGTTTTGATAAAGCGAAAAAAACCATTCGAAGATGGGGAATTGATAAAAGAAGGTTTCATTAAAGCGGGAGAAGTGCTTTTCCATAATTTTAAAGACAAATCTGAAATAATATCGTCAATAGATAATATTTCTTTGTCGCTTAACACTGTGATTCGACGAACTGAAGCTATGAATAATAATTTGAAAAATTTATGAAATGACGATTTTAAAGCTTGTAAATTCCTATCACTTCAATTTGATGAATCCACAGATATTAGTGACATTACACAGTTATGCCTTTTTGTGAGAATGGTTTTCGAAGATATGACTTCAAAAGAAGTATTAACTATATTTCAATTGAAAGGACAAACGAGGGGACAAGATGTCTACAATTCATTTAAAAACTTTATTGATAAGACAGGATTTCCAATATATAAATTGGTCTCTATTACAACAGATGGAGCTCCAGCAATGGTCGGGAATCGAACTGGTTTTATTGCCTTATGCAATAATGATGAGGAAATTCCCAGTTTTACCAGCTATCACTGCATTATCCATCAACAGGTATTGTGTTCGAAAACACTAAATTCTAATAATATAATTCAAATTGTTTTTAAAATCGTCAATTCAATTCGTTCAAGAAGTCTTCAAAGACGACAATTTCGGAAGAAACTGAATCAGAGTACTGAGATCTCTAATTGCACACAGACGTGAGGTGGCTAAGCCGTGGTGCTTTTTTAAAAAGATTTCGTATTCTGTAAACAGAAATAAGAAATTTTCTGCAAATAAAAGGAGAGCACATTACTTAATTGGAAGATGGGAAATGGCTCATGAAACTAGCTTTTCTCTGCGATATCACTGCAAAACTTAACGACTTAAACCTAAATCTACAAGAAAAAAATTAATGTTTAACAGACATGATGAGTGCGATTAAAACTTTCAAAGAAACGATAAAAAGGTATGCAATTAAGAAAATATGAATTGAGAAACTTCAAAAACGTAGAGGAAGAGTGCATCCATAATCCAAACCAAGTCGAAGATTTCGCTGAACACTTAGATGTTTTGTTTGAAGAATTTGAAAGAAGATTCTCTAACTTATTTAGGTTGGAAGAAATACTCAATTTTATGATATTTCTATTTAATGAAAATGTCAACATTGATGGAGTATCTGAAAAAATAGGACATTTAATAGATACCACTTCAGTCACGGTCGAGGAAGAAATTATAAAATTAAGATGCGATATATTTCTTAAATCCAGAGCATCTAGCGATACTGATTTTTGGAAATTAATTTCTGAGGAAACGTTTCCAAATATTTACAAATTGATTTTGTATTTGAAAAGATACTTTGGATTGACGTGTCTTTGCGAATCTGCTTTCTTAACCATGAACGCTATAAAAACTAAACATCGGTCGCGTTTAACAGATGAACATATAATTTCGTCTTTACGCATTGCAATAAGCTCGCATCAGCCACAATATGATAAACTTGTTGCAGATATACAGTGTCAAATTTCGTCTAAACAAAGTGAATTGGATGGTCAATTTTTAGGTGTATGAATATTTTGATTATTTTCGTTAGTTAATTTTTATTTTTTAAATAATTTTTTTTTTTTTTAAAGAAAAATTAGATAATATACCGTTTTTCTGTTATCAAAAATAAATATTTAAGCATATACGTTATTTCTGCCATTGGTAGACCGCCTTCGATCTTTTAAATGTGGAGTAGACCACGGATCCCAAAAGTTTGGCCATCCCTGCTCTATACAATAGTGTTAAAAATCTAGTATGATTTATGATTTTAAAAAAATATCTAAAATTCATGCTTTTTTGCGATTTAATGATTCGAGTTTAAACCGGCGTATGACTAATGTGTTTTAAATCTATGTTTCTAAATTATAATAAATTTGCATATTCAGTTATTTCATATTTATTGCAAAAATATTCTGTAAAAAATGCAAATAATAAACATTTAGTAATAAAACGTGTGAAATCTGGAAAAATATCTAGGTTTCTGCTACATTAATGAAGGTTATACAAATAAATTTTTTAAGGAAGAAAACAGAAAATCACTCACACACACACACACACACACACACACACACACACATATATATATATATATATATATATATATATTTATATATAGTTAAAAATTGCTATTTTTAATTATGTGATTTGCTATTTTTCAGAATGATGAACATTCTCAAATTAAAATAGGCAAATGAAGCGAAAGTTAAATTCGTGAATGAAGAAATATAAGCAATTATGAAATAAAATGTATTAGAATAACTTAATTTTTTCACTGAGATACTTAGACATGTTTCTGGTACATTAATTATATATTTTAGTAGCAAATATTACAAATATTATAACACAAAAAGTATTGACTTTCAAATTCCGATCCATTCAAGTGAAAATATGATGATATTCATGAAAATACACTATTTGCGAAATAACTAATAAACTAATATTGCAGAGTTCTTCCTTTTCTTAAATAATTATACATTTTAGTACTGAAATATACAATTCATGGCAATTAGTTTTCTAATTTAACAATACCACAAATATTTTGTATAAATTAAGTTTAGGTGTGGACTGTTTCCGATTTCTTCTTCTTTGCAGTACATATAGTCCCCATACGATGAAGATGTGACTGTTATCTGGCTAAATTAAAGATTAAATGCCAATGTTGCTTCTTGTAATTTTTAACTTAAAGCTAAATTCAATAATATATAAGAAATGATGTATATGGACAATAATATAACAATAAATGTTAAAATCATTTTATCATAAAAATTGTAAAAGGAACAAATTCGAGTAAAAAATAATAGAAGTAAAAACCTCTAAGAGATTTTTAAAATAGGTTATGCACACTGTTATTTGCATATAATACCAGGCAAAAATTATGAAAAGATGTTTTTCTATTTTAACTCTTTATGCAAACAAAATTTACATGTAAAAGGCTAGTTTGAAATTTTATTTAGTCTGCATATGGTTGTATATAAAGATGTATATTAATGTGTGACGTAGATAGAACACAGTTGTTTTGAAAAGTACTAAGATTGAATTTGAAAAGTTGAAAACGGGAATTTTCTGAAGATTTTATTGCAATAAATCGTTGTTATATAACATAATACAGCGATATTTTAACCGTCTTTTTCAGAAAAAAGGCTAATACTTTTTATGTGCTTAAAAGAGTAAAATTTTCAAATGTGCGGAATTTATTTGCATTTTAAATTTTTCTACTGTGGTTTGCTATTTAGATTAGCAATGTGTAAAATTAAAGTAAACATTGCCAATAATATTAGTATTTAAAAATGCTGAATATATATCCCTAGTTAAAGAAGCTGTACAAAAAGATGTGACGATTTGAATTATTTTAATTATGACGAAGATATTCTAAATCTTTTTTTAATTTGGATATAAAAATTTGAAATTTGAAGTCTCCATGACATGTGCAAATTAATGTAATTAATTTTAGCAAAAATACAAAAATTATTAAACTTCCCTTATGTATTCAATTTAATACCCCGTTATTGCAATATTCTGTGTGATATAGTATGCGTATTTTATATATGAACTTATTTCAATGAGTAAACATAAGTTTTATTCATTAGCTTAAACATATGTATGTACGACATTTCTCACCTTAATGTATTTTTAAGTTGGTTTTTGTTTTTATACATTTTTTCTTAACTGATATGTTATGTATCTTGTGACATGGATCAATGTATTGCAACTATGATGCTCACGACGACGACATTAGTAATTGAATTCAATGTAGTGAAACAACCTTATCATCGTAATCACGAATAAATTTTCTCCTATGTTTTAAGATCACAGTATGTAAAGACACCATGAGACATCATTTCTATACAGGGTGATTAAGTGTCCAAGTGCAGTCAAATAACATCCTATTCTGAAAAAAAATATAATATCATTGAAAATCACTAAGGAACATGAAACGATGACAAATTGAGAGTGAAAGAAATTTCTTTAAAACGGGGAATTTAAATTCAATTTGTTTGGAAGTAATGGCTGATGATTCATTGTCTAAACTAAAGCTGAATTGATTGCAGGTACTAATGACCACTATTGAATACTAAAAAGAATCAGTTGTGGTGCAGTAAGTCTTCCCTTATGCTAGCATCATCCCCATTAAATCATCGATGTCATAAGCAAACCTCTTATACAAACATTTTCAAAGATCCAATGCTGGCTTATACTCGCAAAAAGTTGCTTCAAGATGAATATTTTAGCAGTATAATGCGTACAATCCCTTGCACATGTCCGAAATTTGTAAGAAAGAAAAGAAATTCGTTTACAGTTTAGGATTGTTCAAATAAATTAGTTTCAACTCATTTCATATATATGTGAGTATATCCCCAAAATCCTTAACAATGTATAAAACTATTGAGTAGGCTTTCTTTTGAACTCAGAAGATTTTTTATTTAGGCATTCATCATTTCATATTAAAATATAGCTTTAAGAATTAATTTATATAAATATATATGATTAATATGGAAAATAAAAGCTGCTATACCACTGTTTCACCGAAACAAACTGAGAAATATTTTGTAAAAACCCAAAAAATATCTTTTGATTTATATATTTCTTAATTGAGACTAATTACATTTCAATAAAATTTATTTTCAGGATTATATAATGAAAATATCTCATTTTATGCTTTCGATATCTGAAATGTACCTTTAAAGTATACTTAAATATACTTTCTTATTTTCAATATTTTGCAATGGAAAATTTGCCTTTCACATCATTTAGAATACTCTCCAATATTCCACTTAAATTATTTTATAGAGCTTTATTTAAAAAAATTCATCCACAAATAAATATCTCGTAATTTTATGTTTTTTTAAAAGAAAGACTGTGCTAAGCTGTTCTTAAATCTTTCAATAAAATATAACCAAATCATGATCAACAGAGTCCGAATTATTACAGTAAATATATATAACAAAAGTTTAGCTTTTGATTAAATTAATTTTTGAAACTTTGTAATTATTATTTTAAAATCATATCTAACATCATTATTATCTTCAAAGTATCTCTATGGTAAAGATTAATGTTAAATTCTTAATCTATTATTTTTCTAAATCACTATAAAAATATGCTCACAAAAAAGAGGTTTTGAAAAATACGGCAAAATATATCTTAACAAATTTTATATTAAAGTTTTAAAAAGCAAAATAATAAGAAAATAATATTGCATCATATTTTCAAGTTATATTATCTGATGAACAATATATTCTATCATCAGATATGACCTTATTCTTATTGTAACAAAGTTTTTGTACAATGAAAATAAGAATCTGTATGGTGTTGTGGTGGAACTCTGTATATAAGAAACACCGAGCTAACCCAGGTTCGTATACTGTGGGTTCAGTGGAGACTTGTTGAGAACAAATCAGAAAAACAAAGTTAAATAATAACAGAATTTTATTGTATTATTAAAATTTAAATATTTACATTGAACATTCTTGATTAATTATTATATCAATATATAAATTTCTTCAAAACATATTTATGAAATATTGTGGCTAGGGTCATGAGGAAGAGATTAAAAAAGACTCACCCGCTTTTATAAAGAAGAACTCTGTTGGATCACTAGTACACTCTTGCATCACTCCAGGTAGGTCATTTCAGTCGATCAGCTTTCTTTAGGATTTCCATTCATAATCTCATTGCTCCTGAATTCCCCGTGAACTGGTCTGCTTCATCTCGGTAATCGGAGGCTTGTTCTATCTCTACCTGTAGTAAGTCTGTTTCATCTCTTCATCTCTTTCTCAATTCAACTCCTTTATTTTATAGTTGTCTTCTTCTCTTCTCCTATTTCTTCTATTGATTATTTTTGTTATCATAAAATGAATACGTAACTTCTAGTCTTCCAGGAAATGGTCAAAAATCTCTCCTCCAAACCCTTGATTGGCCACACACAAATAAAAAGAGATCATTTTTATATGACATGGACCACCCATCCATCCCAAGGGAAGAGGACCCTGGGATGTAAAACTGCTATAAAATTTTCCTGCAGCTTTCAGGTGCCACTTTGAAATGTCAAGTTTTATTTCTTTATGGCACTTGACTCGTTGTATTACAATTTTTATGTATTTTCTTTCTTTTATATTTCAAATACTACTGCCGAGAGAAATTGTTATTGAATTCACTGTACTATAAAACATGTGTTTTCTCTCCAGCTCCTTTTATGTCGTTTGCACTACGACATATGGATCATTTGGGTTTATGAACTTCTCATGCATTTTGTGTACATGAGTGAGCTCATGCTGACGTGACTCTCTTAGTTTGCAAAACACGCATACTAAAAGCAGTATTTCTGCCCAAGTTCATACACATAATACTTATCAACCCTGTATCACTTCTAACTTTGGTGCACCTTGTCTTTACTTGGACCTTGCGCCATTAAAACCAACCAACCACTTCTAACTTGTAAGATTTTTGAGACATTTTTTTCAACTAATCATGCTGATAAGTTTCGACTACACCCGAAAATATGACATAATCAACAAAAGAAATGTAAACACACCCCTTTACCTCTCATTACCCGATGTGTATTTAATAATTAAAAATCTAGGGAATTATTTAGAGCAATATATAATTTTCATAATTTAATTTCACATTGGAACACTTACACTAATACTAGAATGAAGTCATAGCCCGACCATATTTTCTGCTCTCCTCTATCACCACATTCCAGATCATAATGCACCAAGCTAATGAAATGCAATAAAAATTCCATTTCCCAACCATTCCAAAACTTACTATACATAGAATAACAGATTATTATTAAATAATATTTTATTTATGAGGTATATTTATCTTTATTAAAGGAGGAGTATTGCAATTGTTAATTTCCAAATTTTTATGATTTGAAAATTGTTGTAGTAGATAAATCATTAAATGTGATATAGTTTTTCGCTTAAATTTAATTTATTTTTATGAATATTAAAAAGGTAAAAACAACTTTGATAAGATAAAACATGAGGAAAAGAAATGTTTATTCCAGTTATATCGGTTTATACTGATATTAAAAGAGTATATGATAATGAGTAATCTCATGTGAAATCAAAAGAATTGGTATGATTTCTTAACTCCAATGGAGTATGATTTGTTATAATTTAAGATTTGTTATTCAATACACAAATTAATTTTTTT
>JAPDSC010107905.1:115208-145867 GCA_026290005.1 Latrodectus geometricus
TTTTTTTCTTTTAAAATAATAGTAACATATTCTACTAGATATTTAATCTTTAACAAATTTTCATCCTCCTCAAAAATTTTAATATTGGTGAAAATATGAGACTAACATAGAGACATAGCAATATACCTGTGAAAATATGAGACAAGCATTGATAAATATTATGAATCATACTAACCTGATTAGAAAGCTTAAGTGTAAAAAAATGCATACAATGGGACTTACTGAATTTTTATTAAAATGATGTAGCAATAATTAAGATTAGCATGTTCAGATTAAATATTAGGTGTATAGTTGGAATGATATTACATTTTTCATGATCTTATATAACTTATTAAAAATGTTGCTTTTGTATCTTTTTCCATTTATGTAATGTGTGTAATGTATCTTTTTCCATTTTGTAATGTGTTCAAGTAATTCGACTTTAACTTTAATGCTTATTGTGATAATTCCACACAAGCTAATTAAATTTCCTGTTAACTATTTGACAGAACATATTTATCAGCATTACCTAAATGTATTTTCTATATAACTTTTTAAGATGTGTGTTTGTGTTTTATAAAGACATTAATGAATGTTGATTAAAAAATTTACATTCAAGCTTCCAGTTTTATATTGATGTTTTAGAAGTTAAAAAAAAATATATATATATATATTCTCAGCATATATATATATATATATATGCTGAGATCATTCTATTATATTATACTTTACTGTGCTTGAAAATTAAAATATAATTTGTAGTGAAAGTAAAGAAAACATCAAGCTTCTGTTACTTGAAAATTCTTAAAGGATAAAATTGCAAAAATTATGTAATCTGTTTGTGCTCCAAGCTGTAGTTTACTGTGCTAGAATCGCTTTCTGGGACAAGATTCAGTCAAATGACTGGTGTAGAAAACAATAAACGAATTTCCAGTTTAATAGTTTATGAAGGACTTGATGAAAATTTAAGATATATATTACTGGCATACATTTTTTTCCTATCATCTGAATATAAGAAAAATATTTTAATAGATTTACTTAGGTTCAAAAATGGGTTTTATTTTTTATAAGAAATTTTTGTGATTTTATTAGACTACATGTGTACAGATACATTAACACTATTTTGACACTATATAATAGACAAGCATTTTAATGCATAGTTTGCCTTTCTAGAAACAGGTAGGAAACTGTAATTATTTGTTGCTAGGGAAGAAACTTCAAATTCCTTAGCACTTTCTAATATATGTGCAGGCAGAAGCATAAAATCTATTTTTGATTTTTTAACTGGGCCTAGGATCAAAAACTGAATCTTACAATCTCAAGATTGTTGTCTTACCATTAGGCTGCTGAGTTGGCAGCCAAATGCTTAACACTTTTATTGTTAGTTCCACAATTTGCAGGTTCAAATCCCACCTTGGTCATGAATGTTTGCGGTAGTTTGGAATCCATTTTAAACTCTAGATCCTGGTCTAACTATTCTTTGTGTGCAAAAAAGACCATTAAGCAACAAACCATGCTTACAATCAGGCAGCTGTTATCGCTCTATATGTGATACTGCATAATGGATATTATAACCATAGCATAAACTGTCTTTATAATAGTCCTATATTCACATGTGACAAGAGCAGAAACCTTGAAAACTGCGACACTGCCACCCTGATAGATTTTTTGTTTTTGCTTGCATATCTGTCTCCTGTTATTCAATTTCACTATATTTATAGAACCTTGACAGTTTAAAATGAAGCTGTTAAATGACATTATCATTATTTACTTAATGTTATGTAAATTAGATCTCTGCTGTATACTGATTGTTTCAAAGCTAATGCCATTTCTGGTTTAATTATAGATAAGTCAAAAATGTTTTGCATGAAATTAGTTTATTCCTGATGCCTGTTTCTTATTTTTCAATTTGTGGAATTATATGTGTACTTCATGTTATTAAATTATTCCATTAAGCTGTTTAGATGAAGAAAATTAACTCACAATATTTTAAATAGGAATTTCGCATGAAAATTGAAATTGGTACCATCGTCAGTCATACAATCTATGAGTCAACTTTTTTTAAATATTTGGTGTAGTTTTGTGTGTTGAATAATATACTAAACCATTAATATTTTAAAAGTTGGTAACAGCAATTTTTTCTCAAGGATTAATTTGTGTAATTATGATAAAATAAAATTAATTTAATGAAAATATAGTGTAAAATTTCTTCTCATTCATCCAGGCATTTTTTCTTCTGTGAACATATACCAAAAGTTTCAGATTGATAGTGAAAAAAATAAATCTATTTCTTCAAATATTTGTAAAATATTTTAAGCAGTGTATTTCCACACAAATCTTTTCTTATCCAATTGTTGAAAAATTCAAGAAAAGTCTGAATATTTTGAAAAAATATACAATAAATGTTTAATATATTAAGGATCGATAAAATTAGAAAAATCTTATTTCTGTTTTTACTATAAAGTGGTTGCTTCTTTTGTTACACTGTGAATTAAACAAATAATTGTTGTCACCAATAATGCTGAATATGCAATTTTGTCCACCAATTAAAAACAAGTGAAATTGTCAGTGGGATTAGCTCTTCAGTGAGCAATCAAAATGAAAATTTAGTTGAATATCTTATAGGGATTGGTTATTTATATATTCTTGGAGATTTTTGTCTAGATATTGTTATTAAAATAAATACTTATTAATCAGTAAGTAAAGATAAATTTATTTCATGTAAGACACACTAAGTATTAATATTTGATTGTTTATGCAAGCAATAAATAAACCATTGTGCGTGTTTGTATATATTAAAAAACACATGTGCATATATTTTTTCATACATATACATAAATATTTCACAATAAAAAAGTTGGAATGCTGACTTATGAAAATTTTGTTTTTATTTCTCAGTATTTAAAAATCATTTTGTCACATTATTAATGCATTTTTGTTAAAAAAAAAATAAAAACTTCATATATACACAATATCAAATTTAAATCCTGTGTACCTCATGTACAAAGTATCTAATATTTTAAAAATTCTTCTGTAAAAACCAATCTTTTAATAAAAATTATTAATAGATTTTATTGTGCGTTAAATTGGTTGTAATAAGAAAGATGGCTGCAAGCGATTTCCAATGAATTTCACCAATGGCATGTTGACGCAAGTCATAATGTTCAAAACTATTCCATAGCTGAATAGTTTTGAAAACATGGCATCATTTTCTGCGTAGAACATTGATTGTTACAAATAAATGCAAAACATGACATCAAGTGCATCTCTGTGCCTTAAACTCTGAAAATTGTAATTAAAAATATATTTAAGTTCATTTTGATTATAAACTGATTTGATATATAAAGGCCAAAGCATCAGTTTAAAAAATTCTCTTCCTATGACTGGAACTATTTGCATTTTGATAATAGAAAAGAAGAAAAAGCAAAATAAAAAGACAAAACAGCCACTTTATGGTTAGTTTGAAATTGGCAATTATGATTTAAATGTTTTTGTAATCTTTTTAAATTGTTAGAAATAAGATAAAAGTAATCCAAGAAGTTCTATTAACCGAAAAAAATATGCAAGTTATTGAAAATTCAAAAAAACAGATATCAGTTAATTTGATAATATGTCTGTATGCATAATATATTAATATCTGTGAGTGTAAAATTTGATTTGCTGTAATAAAGTTATCCATTTGGACTGCTTTTCTCTTTATGGAATGTATGTTAAAAATGCTTTAAGATATGGTATTTGTTAAAGAGAAAACCCATTACAGAAATAGAATTTAAATGACAGGGTAGCAAGTAGAATTTAAGGCTTACAATAAAATGTATTTGTAGCATTTCTAAAAATAATATTCCACTTAGTACTAAATGTATCCATTTTCCTTAAAATGTAATTTATTAAATAACTGTAAAATCTTTTTTTGTGACTATGAACATCTGAAAATTCGAATAATGCTAAAAAAAGATTAAAAATATTACCTTCAAAGCAGAAATGTACCTGATATTTTTATAAATAAGTGATAAGAAAATACTTTAAGATTTTAAATGTGTGCATGTTATCAAATTATTGTGTCCTTACATTATCTTATTTTAATATTTTTTTTTCCTTGTAGTAAACTGCTATGAAAATGGCTCTTGAATTTTCTGATTATGAGAATCGTGATGAATTATTTGATGAAGAAATCTTAGTTCGGGCTGCCTCTTCTGGTGATTTCGAAAAAGTATCAAAACTTCTTAAAACTGGAATTTCTCCTGATGCTGATGAATATAATAAAGCTTTGTTTTATGCCTCAAAAAACTACATGACTCCTCTTCAGTTAGCTGCTGAGAATGGTTATTCGGATATAGTTGATATATTAATTGCTTATGGAGCTGATGTGAATGCTAAAAATCGTTTTGATGTTACTGCATTACACATGGCTGCTGAAAAAGGACATTTTAATTGCTTAAGATCCCTTTTAGAAGCTAATGCAGAATGTTCTATCCCTACTAAATTTTCTAAATCAGGCAGTTACACTGCAGTTCCTCACCTTGGTGGAACCACGCCTCTTCATTTAGCTGCAAGTAATAATCATATTGATTGTGTTAAAGAACTAATTCAGTATGGTGCTGATTATAATGCTGTTGATGAGCGTGGACGTACTAGTTTGTATATAGCAGCTAAGTTAGGATATAGTGAATGTATTTTGGCCCATTTAAAGAATGCAGTTGGAAGGGACATTTTATCTTTACCTAGTTTTGAAACTTCTGATACACCATTACATTTTGCTGTTAGTCGTGGGCTTATTGATTGTGTTAGTTCACTATTAAAATTTGGGTCTGACGTAAATCATATGAATTATGCAGGCTGTTCACCATTACATCTTGCTGTAACTCCTCTTAATGACAATGAAGGTTCAGGCTTAGATATTCTGAAGTTACTTATTCTAGAAGGATATAATGTGGATGTCAATCAATTAGATGGATCTGATCTATCCCCCTTACATTTTGTAGTTTTCAATGGCAGAAACAATTGTTCACGCAGACGCCCAGAAATGGCAAAGTTTCTCATTTCGTATGGAGCAGATGTTAATATTAGGAACAATCGTAGCTTCACATTGTTAGAATGGGAGCTTAAAAGTGTTTCAGAAGATATAGACATCTTAAGATATATTGTCAGAAGTATGCTTCATCTTCCACATTTAGCAAAATTGAGAGTATCACCCCAGCTGCCTTATCCTCCACCACATGAAGTGTTTCGCCACATTCCCCCCTGTGAGTTAGGCGTAAATGCTGCATATGATATTTCAGAAGCATTTCAAGCTGCTTATATAAGTTTAGATTCAGAGAGCAAATCAAATTATGAACCAAAATCATTTAGCAATAAACATTTCTGGTATGAAAGCCTTGCATCTAATCCTCGAACACTTCAACATTATTGTCGTTATACTATTCGTAAAGCCCTTGGTCCTCGTTCTGTGAAACATATACATAAACTGCCAATCCCACTTAAATTAAGAAGATACCTACTGTTAGAATTCAATGACTAAAATATTCACTATCCTTTAACTAATATATATATATATATAATATATATAGAATTATTCTAGATTTGATAAAACTTATACATATGTATACAGAAAAGAATCCTTTTGATATGATAAAATGAAAAATAAACTCTTCTTACATTAATTTTCTGTTAAAAAAGAATTTTTATTTTATTTTCAATTGTAAATATTAAATATTATTATATATTTTTACAATAAAATGTTTACATATTCGTTATGAAAGTACCAGTGGGCCAGATTCTGTTACTTGAATCTTTGTTTATTACCACTTCATAAATATGTGTAATTTTTTAAATTTTCAATCATAAAATAGAATATTTAGAAAGCTTAAAAATACTATATATTGCTAATTTAAATACATAAGATTTGTATAGTAATTTCCTTATTTTGATATATAATACTGCACTTTTTGCTCTACAATTTAGTGACAATATCTATAATTAATATAAAGTGTCAAAATAAAATTGGTTTGGAATTTTTTAATTGTAAAATTAAAATTAATATTATTAACAAGAAGTAAATTGATCTTGATAAGATATCCATTATTGATACAACAAAGTTGTGTGCTTATCAGCTAATTGATGAGCCATTATGCAAAGAATGGAAAAACAAATGCTCTGTAAAACCTCTTCTGTGTGTTAAAATTATTTTATTAAAGCTGATCCTCTAATTTTTTACATATAGATCAAATAATTTTGATAGCTAAGAGATTTTTCTTTTGGTTGTAATCACCATTTTTCATTTGTATACCAAACTGTTGTAATATTCCAAATTTCATATGATCTACAGTTTACATTATGCTTTCCTGAATTTTCACTAAAAAAAATTCTGGGCATGTTATATTTTGGCTACTCTAAATTTTTTTCTACTTTTAAAGATTGTTTATACAATTAAACTTTTTATTCTTTATTTTAATAAACAAGGTGTATTTAATAACTATTTTTCAACGTTTTTAACTCTAATTCTGAGAAATGAATATTTACTACAATTTATTTAAATTAGTTTAATTTTTAAGTCATTTTCTCTTTCCAGTAAATGAAGTTTTACTTATTACGATGAATATAAATGAAGTTATACTCAGACAAAATATATATATATTTTACTCATTCTGAAGCTAGTCATACTCTAAAAACTTGAATTGTTTTAAACTACTGATATTTATTGGAAATTTTTATGTTGCATTCTATTGATATTTTGTAGTAATGAACTGAGGAATGTTTATATTCTTTAGGGTTATATTTTCCCAGTTTAACTATCCAAATAATATTCTGTTTGTCAATGTTATTTCTATTAGATTATTAGGATAAAAAAATCAAATGCTTTAATAGATACATTGTTGAATTCTATACAGTTCAAGTTTTAACTTTATATCTATGCTTTTCAAGTATTTTGCAAATGTTAGTCTTTTCTACTTGCATTCTTTCAAGTGTACTTGTTCAAATGTGATAGAAAAATAATATAATAATAAAAGCATGTTTTGAATATTGTCTTTGAAATTTAGTTATTAAACTTCATTTGTTATAAATATATTTTATTATTTTAAAGCTTTGTAAAATTTAATTAATCCATTATTTCTTTCAAAAAAATGTTGTATTTAGAATTATATATATATGTGTGTGTGTATAATGGATTCATTCAAATTTTTCTTAATATTTATAAAAATTTTTAAGTTTTTAAATAAAAGGCCAAAATATTAATAATTTGACTGTACATGGCTCTAACTATAAGATGGTTAATCTAATTACTTTACATATTATGTATGAAGGAAATTTTTTGCTCTAATATTGGTTATAAACTATAATTAATGCAAACTGAGTAAAACAGATTCTTGTGGCTTATTACCACTGGTTTACCAATGCAGTTCACCAATTCCATGAAACTGAATATTAATTTGAAAAGTCCTGTATGTTGATCATTGTGAAAAAAAAGATTGACTTTTCTATATAAAATAGAATGTTATAATTTGAGAGCAGCAATATGGCAGAAGACCCCATCCTGGCAGCCTAACACTGCTCTGGCCTTCAGTTAAACAGTTTGTGATTTGAATCCAACCTTTGGCTTGTATGTTTGTAGTGATTCAGAATCTACTGAAAACTGTCCGCTTGTACAAAAAAATAACCGAATGACAAACCAATGACTTTCTACTCCAGATTGTGGTTGCTATCTCCTTTAGATGAGATAGCAACTATACTTGTTTTATTTGCCCTCAGCTGACATTGGTTTTGGAAACCTAGTACATTCTTTAAAATGGAAATACACATCTAAAGCTTCATGGTTCATTCGAAGTTATTACAATGAATAATTAATAAAATGCTTATATTTACTTAAATTTTTTGGAAATTTCCCTTTCTTACGCCCTTTATTTAAAATATTTTTCTGTTCATTTATGCATTTAAAAATTTTCTTTTTTTTTTTTTTTTAACTTTCATGCTTATATCTCAGTGGTCACATTTTGCTCATACAATTTAATTTGATATCTACGGTTAAAATGAATTTTTAATCTTTCCAACTATTCAAGCCCTAGGTCAGGAGTCCGCAGCCTACAGCTCGCGAGCCACATGCGGCTCTTTGGATGTAAAGCTGTGGCTCTTTAGTTCCATACGCAATTATTTATTTTATAAATAAAAAATTTAAAAATTCTGAATTGATTAAGGAGAATTTGGCACAAATTCTATCTCTCAGCCGCTTGTACTCGCTTCTCACCTCACCTCTCCCATGTGACAGGCGTCGACTGTCCGACGGAAGCTCTCAAATGACGCCGTTTTCGTATGTTTATATGTAAGTTTTTATTCGCTTTGGCTTTGACGTATAGTTGTTTCAAGTTGAAGAATTAGAAGCAAATCATCTTTTCAAAATTATGTACGTACTTGCATATAATAATAATAAACCGAAATAAAAGTAGGTAACACATTATTATATTAAGTCAATAAGAATTGTCAAAAAAGAAACAAAGTACTATTGTTGGATATTACCGGGAAAGTGTTAAAATTATAAGTGTATGTACCTAGTTACCCTTTTTGTCAGGTATATGTCTTTCCAAGGACCAAAACAACTTTTAGGATTGCTACCGCTTTCGGGACAAACTAGAGGGAATGATATAACAAATGCCATACAAAAATGCCTTGAAGACAAGATCGATTTAAATAAAATCGTTTCAATAGCAACTGATGGGGCTAGAAGTATGTCAGGAAAAAATAAAGGGGCAACAAATGATTCTTCAGAATAAACCATGAAATTCTTAGGTTTTACTCAATACGCCAAGAACCGCTTTGTGCCCAAACATTTCCGGCCGAAATAGTTGAGGTCATGAATTTGGTAATCAAGATTGTTAGCGGGATCTTGTCAAAAGCACTCTACAATCATTAGTTTAAAGAATTGTTAAACGAAATGCAGACTCGGTATTCCGACCTTCTTCACAATAATTTGCAATGGTTTCCAAAGGTAAGGTGTTGAAACGTTTTGCTTTGTGTTTGAAATAAATACATTCCTAAATGAAAAAGGCATTAATCACCATGAATTATAGAATGATAAATGGTTGCAAAAATTTTACATTGAATATCACAGTGAAATTAAATAAGCTGGATCTAAAACCTCAAGGAAAGGGAAACCCAACCTGTTTTAGTAGAAAATTGGTTTGAAGAAAAATTAATTCTTTTTGTAGAAGATATTCAGAGTAGTAAATTACTTCATTTTCAGTTTCTAAAGCAATATCTCGATGAAACCAGTGCAACTGTTGACAGAATTACTTCAGCATAATTATAAATAAAAGTTAAAGAGGAATTCGCTTGCAGATTCAACCAATTCAAAACCCAAAAATCCACTCTAGACTTCATATTAAACGCTCTATACAAATAAATCTCTAACACAAATAGTAACAAAATCCACATTGAGCCATTTGCAATTGATACTGGATCCCTAGAAATGCAATTGGTTGTTTTAAAAAGCAAAGAAAGGCCGTGGTTGCCTGGTTGGTTAAAGCGTCGTTCTCGTTACCAAAAGGTGAGTTTGAATCCCGGCTTAGCCTAAGATAATCGGGTTCACTAATGGCAACTGGAGCACATAAAATATGTCGGGTCGCAACGTCCTCCATGTTCCCATTACAAATTAATACCTCTGGGGGTAGTTGGAGCCAGGTTTTGGGTCTTTACTGATTTCAATCTCTAAACTGGAAGATTTAGATGATGCTGCCATCTATGAGCCCAAAGTCGAACTTCTACCTTCGTATGAGGGTGCTCTATTCTAAAACGGAAGATGCTCTCTCTCTCTCTGACTTCATTCGCCTAGTCTCTGACGGGTGGGGTTGGCGTTGCCAAGTGTCACCAGAAAAAACAAAAAGCAAAGCTTTGTGGAGTGGAAAATTTATAGAGTTAAAAAGCAAGTTGGAGGTCCAGAAATGTATGTAAGTAACGAAACAAAAGTTGACAGCTTGAAAAGAAATGCCACGAGTTGAGGCACTTCCATTCGACGCATGGAATAGTTTTCCAGATTGCTACAGTGAGGTGAAGTGGGCATTTGGGGTGCTGACTATCATCGGATCGACATATTCGTGCGAGCAAGCGTGAATATTATTTAAATTAAAGTAAGCCAACTAACCAAAACTTTAGAGTCTTGTTTGAAACTAAAAACAACAAGTTATGAGCCTCACTTTTTAAGACCATCACTTCCATTGAAAGTTTCCTCAATTGTTTGTTATTGAAGTGCAAGCTAGTGTTGTAAGTAAATGTTTAATTTTTACTTAAATAATTATTTAATATATATATCTAGTTTGTTGTGAAAAATGCTATAAATAGATTTTTTTAATCAAAAAACTTTATTTATGCGAGTACTTGTTGTCAAGAAAAAATTTGTTATTGTTTCAAAATATAAATTAAATAATGATCATTTTAATAAAATAAATGTGTCTGCAACGCTAAATTGGAAATAAAATGTGCAAACGTTTTTTCAAATAGAAAGTTATTTCGCGAACTTTTCTTTTTTCTTGTTCAAGCTTATTTAAGTATGACATAAATATATTTTTGAGTATTTTCTTACAGTTCACTGCTTGTATGAATATGAGATAACTGTCAAATATACTACAAAGACTGGGTACAGAAGTGGAACCATTGTAACATTTTCAAATCTTTCCCAGTTCTGCATGCAATATTTTGATGGCTGTGTACGTGTCTGGTGGTTCTAAGAAATACGTCTGTCATATGTTTGCATTCAGTACCGTTATAGAGGGCTTTCACCTCTTGTATGATTGTGAATAGAAACACGCATCTCTAATTCAGATCGACATTAATTTAAACGACAATCTATAAGTTTTTTATATCTTAAGGCTAATGATCGTATTATCTTCGAATTTCGGGAAACACTATCTGTGAAATTCAGATAGTTAACTGGGAGAGAACTTTTGATTTCGTTATCTGCTAGGGGTAGAGACATTGGGACCGGACGATTGAGTCGTGTCGATGTGAGAAGAACGGTTGGTTGGTTTGGATTACTTGTAAGTAGCGGAAATCCTGCTCCCGGTCATTATAAAACTAAATGTCTTTTAAAAACGTTAATAAACGTCTGAATCCATTGTTTGTGTTTTAATGTGGAATAAATGTTTCGTGTACCAATAATTTGTTTTGTGTTATTCGACTATCCTGAAAACGATAGGATCGTAAGAACATCACACTATCTTTTAAAGATATAATTCAGAATAAATTGTGTTCTGTCTTTGCCTAATACAACGGATATTTGTTGCCCTGGCCTGTGCAATCTCCCAGACCTGTCACCACTTAAAAATATATGATCACGTGTTGGGGAGAAAAAACTAGCCCGCTTCCTCTTTTCATCTGCGTGATTGACTTGCAGCATGGAATGAGATGTTCCTTTCTGTTTTTATGTCCAGTTCAACTCAAATTCTAACCAAGTGAGAACCGTTGCTAGTGGTGTTTTTATTAATCCTTGTAAAGCCCTAAGCAGTTTGCAACTATAATCATGCCATGCAGCTTGTGTGATGTTCTAGTTCGATGATAATGAATTCGAATCTGGATTGATTGAAGATCCGTCATATTCACTAAAAGCAGCTGGAGTATGTTAAATGTTATTAAGTATGTAGGCGTTGTCACAATGTCCCTCATCTGAAGGGATACCTCTGGGAATGGCAGATCAAGTATTGTATGGTTTTCTACTTGACTCTCCTGTTTTTAAACTATAAAGACTTCCACCCAGAAATCCATCTTATCTGGTAAAGCCTAATTCTGATCTAGGTAAGTATGCCGTTGCACACTCCCATTGCTTAGGTATTATAAATACTTTTGTTTTCTTTCATTTAATTGTAGTTTTAATTCCAAAATATAAACTTTCGAAAAATTAGTTTTCGAAAGTTTAAACTTCATGTAGGTTAAAATCTCCTTAATAATTTAGATGAAATAAAAATAATATCGTTTTTAAAATTTCCTTAAATGATATCTTTTCTTAAATTGAGTTTTTAACCAATTCTTGTTTTCTTGTCTTTTTGCCAGGCTCTCCAGTGTCTCTCATTTCGTGTTCACTCAAAATCTGTCAAATTTTCAAATCCTCTTCAGAATCACTTATAGCGTATTCATAACCCCACGTTTACCATAAATAAATTTAGCTCTACGATTTCTGTATAGTAATGAATTAATTTTGCGATCATAAGCCTTTTGCCAAACCACAAACCAATCTCGTCAAAACGCCAACCATTCATCTAATGGAAATCTTGTTTCATATCTATGAGCTGTTTGCATTATGACGCGAACATAAATCGATTAATCATGGTCGATTGGGATAGTATACACGACTTCTATTTCGAGTGATGACGTGTTTCGTTCAATTTGAAATCCTAATATTTGCGAAATGAATTTTATTCGAAAAGCAATTTATCCCTGAACGCGCCAAAATCAAAATGTAAAAAAATTTTTATTGGTTTAAAACATTTATAACATCAGATCAAAATGTTTGGTTGTTGTCATAAGTAAACAACATGGTGGAGAGCCCCAACAAGATATCCTTTGAGTAAGCATCAACTGGTTTCCGGTTTTCGAATATTTGACGACAATCTGGAATGAAGTATTCACGACATGCTAAGTATCGTAAAAGAAGTTTTTACATTGAAAATGCGTATTTAAAATCGCTCCGAAATCAGAAAATAAGTGAAGTTCTCTGCCATTTTAGATTTGAAATATTTTACAACATTCCTTATGACAACATAGAGAAAATTTGATAATAAATCTTTATGGACAATCGCATAATCTTTTTGAAAGTACAGTTATATGTAATTTATATATTTTTTTTTCTGGTTAGTTATAATTTTATATAGTTTATATAAGTAATTTAAATTTATATAATTCCCTTGTCTCTGAGATCTGAAAGTTATTTCTTGACGAATGTAAAAATGTTTAGTAATTATAAAATTTACACGCATGTTAATGAAATTTTCCAAAAAATTTTAATTAAGTTACCAATATCTAATATTGATTATAGACTTATATAAATACAAAGACAATATAAATTATCTATATTTTATATTGATTACTAAATAAGGCATATAAAATTATTCCTATTATTCATGTATTTAAATATTCCTTTTAAACACATATTACTACATTAAAATTATAAGGTAATTGTATATATTCATATTTACATATATACATATTGTTATATGTTAATACATTCAAATATATAGACTGAAATTTGCAAAAATATTTCACTCTGTATATTCTATTTCACATATTTTAACAAACACTGACAAAAAGTAACAGAAAAAAGGTGACGCTGAAGAGAGCTATTGTAACACATTTAAGTCAGTAGGCTAAATTCTGACTTAGGATAAATCAGTTCCAACTTACTTAAGTCACAAACTGTCACCGTGAAAAAGTTCCATCGAGAAGAACTCGTTCAAAAGTGCAGGCGTAGAAGAGGCTTACAAGATAGTTGTTCTGGGTTGATATTTTAAATTGAGAAAATAAGACAGCTCCATTTTGGAATACATTTAAACTAATTTCTGATTTAGATATTTCAGGAGATGGTTTCTGATATAAGTAATTGTCAAGAGTAGAGTCGACGAATCTTGAACTGACATCGTCCTCCCCACGCCACACCAGTGAAAGGACTATGCAACCGTGGCATATTTTATGTGCCCCTTTCGCTATTAATGAACACGACATATTTTCAACTTGTGAAGTATAGCAGTTATATTCCGGCCACGACAACGACATCTTTTCCAGTCATTTCAGTGCACCAAACACTTCTAAAAATTTCTTATTCAGCTTTATATGATAAATTAATGTTATGTTTGAATGTGTGTACACTTGTGAAAATTGGATGTCACTGCAAATTTGTGTGCATCTACATTATTTCTTTTAGTAAATTCATGTCTTATTAATGATTTTTTAAAAGCATGACATCTTGTTGTAGAACTTAGGCATCAAAAAGATCCAAAAAACATTTTGATAATCTGATAAAGATTTTAAAAATGAGGTTGGAAGCAAAATATTAACAGGCCACTATTTGGTTTTGGTTTATTAAGAAATAAACTTTCAGAAAATATAAAAAGGAGCCTATTTAATTTAAACATAAGTGCAAAATTCGTACTGATCTGCGTTGACCACAAACACTCAAACAGATAATTTCGAAAAATGCGCATTTTACGATAGTAGACCTTTGTTTCATTACAATGGTAGATCAATTGCTTCTCAGCTCAAAAATTTAATTTAGTTGGTAAATGAAAAATATTTTTAAAAAATAAAGATTATCTTATATGTTTGAAATCTGTTCAGCAAGCAAATTGGTATTACACCACTATACTTCTCTAACCCAGTGTTGTTCTGTAGCAATTAGGTGAAAGCACGCGAGTTTTTAGTAATTTAGAAGTATAATTAGATCTTTGTAATTTAGAAGTGCGGACCAAATAGAAAATATCCATTTGAAATGCTATCCCCAGTGGTACTATTTCATTCGGGAGACATCGCAACCACGACTTATTTAACGTGTGCCCCAGCCGCTTTTAAGATATTCTGGAGAAAATTTTCAAAATTTCTTACTTTTTTCGAATACTTTCGAAATTTTTTAACTCAGACCTATATTTAAAGAAAGTATCTTAACACCTAGGCATATGTGCTCAGTCCAAACCTTTTTTGAGGCACCTCCTCGTATGGCCAACCAACTTTCAAAAAGCTAATTATGATCTAAACTTAATTGAAACCGTTAAAGAATTATTCATCAGGTTTTTCTTGAAGACTTGGATTTTACCTAATGTAAAGAAAACTCTTCTCTAAATCGATGTGAATATAGAGAACAGAAATTACTGTTCTTGTGGTGAAAAAAAAAAAAAATATTGCAAAGAGCATTTAAAATGTTTCGTCCCAAATAGTAGTTTTCGGATCTGATAAAGCCGGAAATAAAATCCTTTGCTTCTTGCATATATGCTGAGTTATTACAAAAAACTGTGTTGAAGCTTGTCCCTTTATCACTTCTATTTTTACAAAAGTATTTTATGGGGACAATTTCGTCACCAGCATAGATAGTATAATAAGAAAGCGAATTTTTGATGAAACCAGTGAGTTGATTCTTCAAGATGACTTTGATAGCTTCTTCAAGATGGTTTTTTTTCAGATTTCGGAGAAGTAGGGAATATTCGTAATATGGTAAACAAAATGAAACAGAAGATGAATCTACTCAATAGACATAAAATGGAATAGTATTTTTGATATTCTAAAAATTAATATGATCTAGTTGGATAAAGATATGAAATATTTGAGCCAATGGGACATCCGTTACTCTTTGCCAAAGTCTTTGCGAGAAAGCCTGATAATAAAGTTTAAACTGGGATGAGGAAATCACAGTGAAACTGTGAAAGCAATTGACGTTTATTTTTACGAACTCGTAAGAACTGATAAAATAGTTCGCAGATAAAAAAAAAATATGGGTTAAACATTAAAATTAATTTTTTTTATCAAATTTATCTCTTTTTATCGATATAAAATACTATTAAAAATTATTATACTGATAAATATAATTTATCAATACAATAATATAACTAAAATAATTATATTTATTATAATAATTTTTAATTATATTATTTTTCTTTTGCATATGCTTCTCATACATATATACTGTATGAGAAGCACATGTAAAATAAAATTTGTACTTAAAAATCACTCTTACTTTTATTTCGGTGATGAAAAATCAGATAAGGCAATCAAGTATTTCTTTCATATCAAAACCACATTTAAAAAAAATATTTTTCAATTTTTTTTTCGATATGGTAAAATATTTTCTTATTTATCTTTAAAAAAATGTTCCACAATTTTGTTAACCATTCATCTGCTCGTTTTGTAGTAAGTCCGTATAATTTTTATTGTTTTGATTGGTATTTTTGTTTTTCCTCAATACGAAACATTAAATTTAGTCCTAGATGATAGATCAAACATTTTTTGTATCACGATTATGTAGTTTACTTATCTTCACTTAATTTAATAAGTCAAAACAATTCATTAAATGAAATATGATTGATTGAGTTGATATCCTCAAGACTCTCAATATATTTCCGAGAATTTTACACCTCCAATTATTGTTACTCCTGTGTTAATATAGTTTATAAATATAAACTTTCGTAAAATTGCAATTTTCAGGGAGATAGATTGAATATTTTTCTGTTCAAAAATTAAAAAAAAATAATACGTATTTTCAGATATTATACGTTAACAGCTATGCATGGCCGCGATCTTTGTTGTAAATTTTGTTTAATATAAAGCTGAGGTCATTTGTCATAGCAACCAACTGTCACATAGACCGATTGAAGCTGGTGTCCCTCAGGGTAGCATCCTAGGGCCCATCCTCTATCTCTTCTACACCACTGATTTCCCTGTGCATCGCTCTGATCACAACAGCATCACCGCATTTTACGCGGATGACACGGGCATCATCCAGAAGTCAAAATCTGTAGATCTGGCCATCACCAAATTACAGACAAAGCTAAACAGCATCGAGGAATGGTGCAATAAATGGAAGATAGAGATTAACACCAGCAAGTCAAATGCTATTATTATAAAGAAACCAGGCAGCAGAACCACCCGAACCGAGGTCCTCTCAATGTACAGAGAAGAAATTCCATTTGTCGTAAACGCCGAATACCTAGGCCTCACCATCAACCAAAATTTATCATGGAAACCCCACGTAAAAAAGAAAATCACAAAAGCTTATACTGCATTTCAACATC
This sequence comes from Latrodectus geometricus, assembly GCA_026290005.1. Classification (NCBI taxonomy): domain Eukaryota; kingdom Metazoa; phylum Arthropoda; class Arachnida; order Araneae; family Theridiidae; genus Latrodectus; species Latrodectus geometricus. The sequence goes on from JAPDSC010107905.1 coordinate 131,936, forward strand.
TACGACCATTCATTGGCTATAAAAGTAACGCTAACATCAAACTGAAAAAACTTATCTACACCTCCATGATCCGACCAATAATAACTTATGCATCCCCAGCTTGGTGTACTGCAGACAAAACCACAATCAAATCCCTCAATATTTTCCAAAATAAAATGCTGCGCAGCCTTCTCGGAGCACCTTATTACCTAACGAATAATTCTATTCACAGAGACCTGAAGATTGATTACCTCTCACAACATATTGCCAAGCTTAACATTAAATTCTTCAACGAAGCTGAGAACTGCAAAGAGGCAAAATTCAAAGAAATTTTCCACTGCACGAACTTAGCAGAAGATGTTAAAATCAGACCGCTGGCCGCACATTACCTCAGTGACGCGGTTCTGTCCAGCCATTTCCATTCCAAATTGTAAATATTTATTTCTTATTCGAAAAGTTATTCCTCTTCTCTCTTTTCTCATGACGGCTTGTAGCCACCATCCAATGAGCGTTCGCCTTTCGGACGAACCCTCTCCCCTCCTCTCTTAGCCACCAGACTCTTCCTACCTATTTCTTTTCCTTACTGTCCGATTTAATACATCAAGACGAAGAAGTAAAAGCAGCTTCGCTGCTGTATGCTTTGTTCCTCAACATGTTTAGATGTTTAGATAGCAACCAACTGTGGGCTAAAATTTTGCCAACTGTGCTATTGCGGTTAAGATCTTCTTTCCGTGAAGAATTCAACTCCACGCTAGCAGACATTGTTTCTAGATCAACCATCCATTTTCCAAGTGACGTTTTTCAGCCTAACTCAATGTTCTTCATATTTTGTGCAACATTTATGTGAAGAGAGAAAGGTAAGATTCAAGATTGGGATGATTCTTCCGTGATAGACATTCCCAAATCAACACGTTCTGGAAGACCTGTTGTTATCCCTTCAATGCTCATTGATAGCATTTAATACCCTTAAATGAAGGGGAATAATATGAGGTCAACTCATAAACTATTTTATATTAACTATTATATTAATAATTACAAGAAGTCGCTTTAGTATCTAGTATTACTTAAATCAAAATTTCAGTTTTTATAAGAGAACTACTCAACTTTTGTGTTTACTAGTTCCTTTTATTTATTTGTAATAGATTTTTTTATTTCATTAGTTGTATTATAAACATCATTATAGAAAGTTTTTGTGATCAATTTTTGCAAAATATGATTTGCTTTGAGCTTAACATTTCTGCAAAGCTACAGGTAATTAGGATAAACCTGCATGGAAAACAAATGCAAAAAAGAAATATATTAACCTCCAATTTAAATTCGCGAATTAAATATATAAGGGACTGATAGGTTTGTTGTGGTTTTTAGTTACTAATTATACATTGCCTCTTGGATACAAACACATGTTTACAGTCTTTTTGCGTAGATTTTCAAACAAATCTTTGTGCGATATGTTTTATGGTCACTTATTCCAAGATATGAAAGATTGTGTGTGGAAAGGAACACGCCAGTGGAGAGCATCTGGAACATATGGATAAATCGTACCACTAGAAATATCACAATAAAATTTTGTTGATGAGCCAGCTATCCGCAATTTTTGTAATTTAAGAGACTGATATGGAACTAAAATTGTTGTAGTAAATTCATTATATCAACGTGTTATGCTTGTGCATATTCCTCGTAATTAATAATATTGAGAATAATTATCGTAGCTATGCGGGAAAAAGCATCCGTGGGTATATTATCAATACCTGGAAGATATCTAATATCTGTTGTGAATTGCGAGAGGAAATCTAGATGACTCAACTGACGCGGGATAGCTTTATCCTGCGTCAGTTTAGTCATTTTTGGTTAAAAGCAAAAGATAAAGGTCAGTGTACAATATTTCGTCCCTTAACCATTTTTCGGAAATATTTAATAGCAGCGTAAGCTGCCAGTAGTTTTCAGTCGAAAAGACTACATTTGCTTTGATTTGGAATTAATGCTTTAGGAAAGAAAAAAAAATCCTAAAGGTTTTAAACCAGTTTTGGTGATTTCATTTAATGAGGCATCTAATCCAAAATCACAGGCTTCGACCATTAAAGCAAGATCCGCACCGAAGGAAGGATGAGCTACAAGGGTGACATCACTTGTTGCTTTTTACATTGTTCAAATTCATTATACGAATCTACTTCCAGGGAATTTTTCGCTTATCATTTCTCTGAGAATTCTTAAGGAGTACAAGTAAGGAGTTTGAACTTATGCAGAGTAAGGAAGAAATTTTAGATTAAAATTCAAAATTACCAAAAAGTGTCTAAGATCACGAACCGTAAGTGGTCGTTTATACTTAAAGATGATATCGACTTTTCGTAATGGTAAAATACAATCTATATTTATAAGATAACTTACAAAAAGGATTTTTTTGCAACCGAACATGCATTTAATAGCGTTTATAGTTAACCCGTAGGAATCAAGTTTATTTAGGATTTGATTCCTACTTTCTATTATTTTTAGGTCTAATATGTTTTTCATGGTAGCCAGCGTCTGGGGATGTAATAAGAATACTTCTAAATATACAAAGCAATAGTCTAAACTTCTTAAAACCTCGTGAATAAAAGGCATTCAAGTTTGGGCGTCGTTGCATAACACAAAAGGCATAAAAACAAATTCAAACAATCCGAAATTTGTTATCATCGTCTTTTTATGTCTATCATCCGGATGAATGGGAAAATGATGAAACACTCTTTGCATATCCAGTTTCTTGAAAATGGTCTTTCCTTGCAGATTATCAGTGAAACTTAAATGCGGGATTGAGTACCGATCAGGTTTTGTTTGCCTATAGATAGTGTGATAATAACCGCCAGAACGACAAAAACTCTTATCTTTTTCCAGAACCATATGAGGAAACGAACTGCAATTTGAATTAAAAGCACAATAATACCCTAATCAAGCTTTTATTGAAATTCTTCCCTAGCACCCACGGACTGTTTCGGATTTAAATTACGGGCATGAAGACTTGTAGTTTCTATATGGTAAAATGTATTGGGCTTACTTTATTCACTGAAAGCTCATAGTCTGGTTAAATTTAGAAATTCTTTTTAAAATATCAGTATATTCCGAATTAAGGGTGTTGGACAACGTTTTTATTCTTAAATTATGTCCTGTAAAACAACTTTGCTGGCAACTTTGTCTCTGGATCTACAAGAGGTATATTTTTGATATCAATGATCAATCTGTAATGATTAAGAAAATCAGAACCAATGATAGCAGTGCTTATATCTGCCATAACAAAATTCCAATGAAAGAATAAATGGATCGAGAGCAAGAAATTTTTGTTCATGAGTTTTTATTTGCGAATCATTCGCAGCGAAAAGTCCAAATTTTGTGGGCTCCATAAGTAAATCTGGTTTAGGAATAATACATACATTGGCTTCAGAATTGATTAAATAACACTTTGTTTTGTTTTATTTATTTTTATTTATTTATTTATTTATTTATTTATTTTTTTTTTTTTTTGTTATATACAAATAGGTTAACATTTTTTATTAAAGTTTATATTACTGTAGTCATGGGTTCTAATTTTCCTGATTATTTGGTAAGGCCAGCAGCACACCAGAAGCGAATTCATTGGTGAAAATTTATATCAGCGAATTCGCCCTTACAAAACTATAACGTAGATATATGATGTTCTTATCTGTTAAACCAATGAAATTTTATTTATAGTACATTGAATTCTTGTTTACATTTTGATTGATAAGCAATATCAGTTTTGAAAAATTACTACAGCTTATTTAACAAAACATTTGATTTATTTATGTATACATTTTTTTATTTTATTTATATAGAAACTCAGAATGTGTAATTTCTTGACATGTTTTTAAAATTTGATAATTTTTAAGTGAATATTGAAAACTATCATTATTTAACAAAACTAGTGTATATTTTATTCATATTTCACATTTTAAATTTAGACAAAGTCATTAAATTACATATTTACTTTGAATATAATATTATATTTTAAAACTAAATATTTGCGATAATTTTTTATTATAACTGTAAGCTATTTAAATAAAATGCAAGCAAACTACAATTCAACAACTAATATTAAAATTTTTTTCATACAAATTATTTTATTGAAAACAAGTAATATAATGATGCGGTATTAAATTTTAAAAAATCTACATTAATTCTGTAATAACAATTAATTTTAAGTGAGTTTCTGTTTATATATATATATATATATATATATATACTTTAAATTGTAATGAAACTTTAAATTGTAATACCTATAAATTTTAAATATTAGCAATTATAAATTACAATTTCCATATTTAACAGTTATTCCTGTATTTCATAAATTTCCTATTAAATTTAGACTTATTACTTGCGACACTAATTCATATGTGGATAAAACAGGTATAGTTTTTGCAAAATATCTTAAAATATTTCTAGAACACATTTTTAAATCTAAAGCCACTTGGATAATTGAAAATAATAAACCGAAATACAATACAAAAAGTGCCTCTCGGAACGCCTATTTTGTGATGTTTTCTGACTTCATGCCTTCAGTTTTCCGGTGAAATTGCCTTCGTTTGCCATCACCAGGTTGTGGTCTTGAATATTCATAAGTTTGTATATAAATAATTACGTGCATTATCACTAAAGCGTTGTTGTTGCTTATCCCCTGGTGCAGGAAAGCCCACACCAGGTCCAGAAGATCTGGCATAGGATAGTATGCTGCTTCTTTTTTGGAGAGGAACCACAAGGGCAGAAGACTGACTTGACCTTTGAACACACATGCCATAGGTACCCGTTTATAGGGTAGGCAACCATTCATACAAAGAAGGACAAAGACAGGATAGAGAGAGAAATAAAGTACATTCATTCCTGAACCGGGATTCGAACCCAGACCTCCCTATCCGTAGTCAGGCATGCTAACCACTAGACAGAGTCGGCGGCACATAATCCCAAAAGCGTAGATGATAATAACAAAAATTATTTGGGTGATAATATTTGTTTTTCGAACGTGAAGATGATCTACACCGAAAAAAAAAAGATTTATTATGGAAGCGTGACAAATCAGATCTATTTGCACTTGTAATTTTGCAATTTGCAAGATAACTCTTGTATCGAACTAGTGGCTGGAGCAATAGAGGTTGCTGTAGAGCCATATATTGCAGCTGGTAAAGCAACGTCCGCCACTTTGTCAGAAATCTCAGTCAATTTCTCTGAAGAAAATGGTTAAACAGCTTGAATTTGAGATGGTAACGTTACAACTAATAAATTTTTAAGAAACTCGTCATGTAACTGACCACCCAACAATTCTTTCATTTTGCTTAATAACTGACCTGACTTGTCATCTCCCAATTGTAATTCAGTTATTAATTTTAATTATTAACTTTTTTATTTATTTGTGTTCAGAATCAGCGAATTCGTTAATTAGGTGATGTGAAAGTGTTTTGTATTTATCTGTAGCAGGAAGAGACAGAATTAAATCCGACACATGCAAGAGAGTTTCAAAATCTAGAGAACACTAAAGCAGCATATTTGGCAATAATATAAAACAGCTTCAGCAATTTAACTCGAAACAAAAGCACTATCACATTGGCGTATCCAAAGTAGTAAATTTTCTTACAAAAATACTGTCAAGCGTAATGCGATTTTATTTATAGAAGTATCCTTCATGTAAGAGACGTTAACAGGTGACTAAGCCATAATTAAGAATTAATTAAAGACAAGGAAATATAAATGAAACTTTTTAACGCTTAATAAATATACTTTGTTTCTCACAAATCAAAATTACCGAAAACGAAAATTAAAGAATAAATAGTCTGAGATTCAGAACAAAATATATTCATAATTACTAATGTCATTTTTATTATTTACATTAAATAATTAGATTTTAGATTTCAAAGATAAATATGCACAAACAAGGAACAAGTAATCAATGAAAGATACTCGTACTTTCAATGGCAAAAATATTATTCGATGCTACATGAATATTTCAAATATGTCCATAGAAGGAAGTATTCTTTTCACCTTAAGTCACCAATGTTGTGGTTTTCAGTTACAAGTTATACATTTTTATTATTTATTGACAAAAAATTGAAAATAGAAAGTCGAGGATTTATAGGTTAGGTTAGGTTATGACAAAAAACTGTCTTAGAGCTTTATGTTTATAGGCTTATACCTCGCACTGAGTAAGATTGGGTTTTTAATTGAAACCTAACAAACGATGATGGAATCATGATTTTGGTAAATTGATTGAAATCAATATAAAAGGTTCTAAACGAGGTAAATTTTTTTTGTCGAGTGCTAGCCAGGATGGCAATATGAGGTGCGCTGCTCAACTTTTTTAACTGAACCGCAAATTGGTGCGGAGTCCAACTTCTTATGGATAAGGTGACATCGAGAGTAGTATAATGCGTTTATTAATGGACAATTTTGCGAGAGCATCTACTTTTTCGTTACCAGTAATTTCTTTAGACCTAGAATCTAAAGTAATTGAATAGATTCGCAAATCGTAGTTGCATTTACAAAAGCTAATCCGATGTGTTGAATGATAGTTGAAGAAGAGGTTGAGAAAATTTTCAAACTACTTAGACCGGATAAGGAGTCCGATTATATATAACATAGTTGGCAAATAAGTTGGTTTGATTCGCAGGATCTGAAATCATTGAAGTCTCATCAAAAAGTAGAAGATGTGTCAGTGAATCAGAAGATCTAATTTTATGTCTTTTGAAAATAGAGTCTTTAGGTATCAGCATTAGTTATGGTTTTATCCCGAAAATTCCTTGAAAGGTCAGAAGAAGCTGATGCAGTTTTGCAAAGAATGGTTTGTATTTTTATCCACAGAGTCTTGTTAAGAGAACTTTTCGCTTTTCTCCAAAGTTTTCTTTTTTGACCCAAAAGATAACAGCATTCCGATGTCCACCATAAAGGATATGACTTTAAAGGAAAATTTTATTTCTTTCTGAATTTATCAAAATATTTTTTACATAAAATTTGGAATTGGTTTATAGGGTCAAACCCACTATTAGCAACTTGAGTGTTCATTGAATTGAAGAAACCACTCCATAATATTCTTTTGCGGGAAATATTCTTAGAATAATCAGTACTATAAAATTTAATACTTATTTGAACAGAGGGACGAGAGTACTAGCACAGCAATCTAAGCTGAATGTGAAGGTACAAAAAGGAAAAATATGAAGAGATACAAATTCATAAGGGACTGTCTGTGGTAGAGTCCGAAATGAGTAGGCTTAAAGTTATTTAAAAGACAAATGTTGCTAACCAGTATCCAATCAAGGAATTCTGAATATTTGTGAGAGTTTTTATAGCTACCGAGTGCCGTACTATGTACTTTAAAGTCTTGAATTATTATCTAGGGAGGACGTATGTTAGATAAAACGCTGTGGAGCCAAGAATTTAAAAATTAACCAGGTGAGATGTATACATTTAAAGTAAAAGATGATTTGAATATAATAATTTTAATACTTAAAATTCTTCTATCGTTATCAGCAAAGTAGCATATATTTAATACTTGCATAGGTAAAGATTTGTCAACAGCAAAAAGAAGACCTTCACCACGATCATTTGACTTATCTAAAAGAATTATAGTTTTATTATTAAATTGAAATGAATCGGAACTTTTTATAAAAGTTACTTAAATTACTAGGGCATCGGAAGATTTAAAATACAGTTTTATCATACGACCACTTAGCTAATATGCTTCTTGCATTCCAAGAATTAAGTTAAACATTAAATAAAAGAACTCGCTCAGTTAATTTAACTATAAAAAAAGTACTCGTAGTACAAGTATTTATAATAAATTTATGAATGTTTTTTACGCTTTCTTCTTGCTTTAATTCTTTCTTCAATGTTTGGAGCAGCTTGTCCTTTTTGGATCTTGCGCCACAAATCCCAACCAATCAACCTTTCTTTAATGTTAGGTTCTGCGTATTTAATGTTTGATTGAGGAGACTTCACAATAGGTTGTTCAAGTGATGTAATTTGTTGATGGAAAGGATTATTTGGACTCTATTTCTTGATTGGATGGATTTTGCATGACTCTTTCTTGGAGGTGATCTAGAAATTGATCTAGCTGGATTTAAACACATTTGCATACATTCTTTGATGAATAAGAACATTTATTGGATTATTTGATCATGTCTAGCCTGCGTCTCAAATAATTTTGCTTTAAATGTAGAAACCACCTCAGTTACTGCTTTTTAACAATGCCAATGATTTTATTCCAATTCGGCAGAAGAGAAAGATGGTTTTTGGTTACGCTAGAGTAACAAATTTTTAAAGCTTTATTATAACGTCTTCTCTCATCAATAAATGGAAGATGATTTCTATTTTTAAAGTGAAGGAATTTTTTTCTTCTGCCCTCGTAGGTCAGGCAAAGTCATTAGCTGCTTGATTTCTCTGACAATTATACATTTAGGTGTCTCATTTGCACAGGGAGAGTCTTTATGAAATGTTCCACAGTTTTTACATAAGAAGAAGTCTTGGTTGCATTTTTTCGTAGGAAGAGAGTATTTATAGAATTTTTCGTACTGACGAACTTTATCAATAAAAGGAGAAACTGGAATGATGGAATAATGTAAGCTAATAGTTTCTGGTAAAGAATGTCCAATGACGCTCGCTAAAATATTTTCTCACTCAGTTCTTAATTCTTTTTAGTAAATCTTTGTAAGCCTAATATTGTTACGCCATTAAAAAAATTTCTTCAGCAAGAAAATCTTCAAGATTTCTTATAAAAGTAATTTTACATTAATTTCTTTTATAAGAACTCTTGAAGATATGCATTCAAACTGAAACGTAGCGCTATTTTACTATTTTTACGTAGGTTATTTACTTGTTTCTACCGCAGTATCTGGGCAATTTGCTTTGAATGAAAGATTACCTTGACGGGTGTGTTGAATTAGTATTATTTTCTCATGATTCTTAACAAGTTGGATTATTCCTTGTTTTAAATTGTAAGAATTTTTTAAATGGATGCAGTACCTTCTGTGGGAGATAGGAAAATGAAGAACTTATTAATATGCTATTTTCCACAGCTAGCCGGATAAATTCTGAGAATGAATCTTCGGAAGGCAATCTTGGAGAATTTATTTTTGAAATGCGCGAATCGCAATACGTATAAGGTATCTCAGTCTCTTCTTCTCTCAATTTCAACCCATAATAGAAATATTACACAATTAAAAACGATCATAAAAAATAAAAAGGAATAAATTTTAAAAAATAAGTAATATAAAAAATAGAACAGAAATCAGTCATAGTCAATGAAATTCAAAGCCAAAAACAGAACATCATTTCAATGTGAAAAAAGAGAAAATGTAATAATAGCACCAATAAATTATAACATATATATCAGAATTGAAAATTATGCGTCTATCGCAATTTAGAAAAATCCGCCATTTTTGACGACGATATATCGGAAAAGTGTTCACAGACCAATAACAAGACCTCCAACTCTCATAGAGCGGGTGCAGAAAAAATGGCAGAAGTTTTTAAAAAAGTGGGGGAAGAGGGTAAAAATGTAGCAATACGACAACAGCTCCCTCTGGTGAGATGCTTACTTGTGGAATGTTTAGAACGTTATTAACTATCATGAAATACTAAATATTTATATAAATTAATTATACTTATTTCTTGTCCTTATTTATTGTTCTTTTGTAAATTTACTTTGTTAACAATGCTTGTGTTTCTTATCCTTTTGTAGTTTACTTTGTAGTATTTGCTGTCACGGCCTTGTTACCTAGGAGGTCTTGGCGGAATAAAAAATAAGAATATAATGAGTCGCCACAGGTTAAACTATTGGGTTCATATCACCAAGACCGCCTACATAACAAGGCCCTGAAAGTAAATAACCACCACCACCATCATCATCATCATAGGGAACGAAGTTTGCAAGCCACAGACCAACTATTTTTATTTGATTTTGAAACTTATTTTTGTAAAAAACAAGTTGCAACAACTTGAAAAAGCATTGTAGCAACCGCATTGAAACTGAGCGGTTGATATCTATTGGTATCAGTTTGTTTATATATAGAATATATACTTATTCTTAAATGTTTAACGAAGTGACAAACGCAACTGAATAATGATTGTGAAAATCAGACAATTAATTGGAAGAAAAATTTTGATTCAGTTATCAGCCAGGGGTAGAGACACTGAGACCGGATAACACGACTATTCCATCCGGTCTCAGTGAGAAGAGCGGTTGATTTGTTCTGATTACTTGGGGGTAGTGAAAGTCCGTCTCCCGGTCATTATAAAACTAAATGTCTGTTAAAAAAAGTGGATAAATGTCTAAATTTATTGTTTGTGTGTTAATGTGAAATAAATTTTTCGTGTACCAATAATTTGTTTTGTGTTATTCGACTATCCTGGAAACGACAGGATCGTGAGAACATCACAGTGGCGCACCTCTCCAGGATATGTACCGAATTTATAAAAAATATACTATAATAATTATAGGAAAATTTTTACAAAGCAGTGAGTCCTGTTGACTACCCATTTTGCTTACATTCTGCAATATCGCCAATTTTCGATCTATTCTCGCCAAATGATTACCGAACGCAGCGATTACAATTACTATATAGTTTATCTAGTAAGGGTGTATGTATCGCGTATGACGTTAAGATCTAGGCAGAGTTAATTACGTTATGAGAAAACTTGATTGAATATAATTTTCTACGTCATTATTTTCATGCAGTTCTGATATTTCCTCTTTTTCCTTTTTATTTCATTAGACTTTGTAAATATAAAAAACTGAATTATTAATGGATTTCGATTTCTTTATTTCCCAATTAGATAATACATATTATGTAACAGCAAATAAGAGTATTCTATAATATTTTATATATTATAAAATGTAGAGAAAATTAGAAATATAATATTGAAGAATAAAATATTTTTCCCAATGGTACTTCTGTAATAAATTAGAAATATACTTATAAAATGAAACGTATATATAATATATATATAAAATGAAATGTAGGCCTAACAATATTACTTGTACTCAATTTAAGAATAGTTCTGTATTAGGAATTTTATTTACATGTTACTACAGAATAAACTGCTCTTTTGGAATCTATTATTAAAGATGCCAGAAAATCTTATCTACATAATTGGTAATTATTAAGTAAAAGGGATAAATGTTTTATAGAAAATTTTCTTCAAAATGATTTACTACTGTGTTCAGTTTATTTTGTAATATTTAATTTATTTTGATCACTATCAAAACAATTATTGATTAAATTTATAGAACAGAAATCACTACATTCGTATATTGTAAAATTACCGTATGAAAGCATCCGTCACCTGCATCAGAATAAGCTAAGGAAATATATCCAGCCGATTAATACCGTGGGCATAATTTATGAAACTGATGAAGAATTTGGTGAAGTTCAACCTGTACCATTAGGAGGTTGAAGTAAAGGAGGCATGGAAGCAATTATGAAGAAAAGACTGAATGGTCAAATTTATCTCCGAAACAAAAGACAGCTATTAATAGTTTTAAAGGAGTACAGGGTATTTAATGGTGAGTTAAAACTAGCTAAGGTACAACTTCACAAAATAACCTTAAAACCTGGAATCGAGAGGAAGCAGCCACATGTATACAGAATACTAGAATCGTTAAAACCTCAGGTGGAAAATCAAATAAGGGAACTATTGGACAAGGATTTGATAGAACCATCTTCTGCAGAGATTGTTTATCCTCTTGTATGCGTCTCAAAGAAAAATGGAACTATTCCATTATGTGTTGATTATCGAGGACTAAGTTCTGAGTCTAAAATATCTCCATTTCCAATGCAAACTTCAGAAGAATTGCATTTCAAAGCTGGTACGGCAAAGTATTTAACAATGCTAGATATTCTCAAGGGTTATTGGGAAATTCCATTGAATCAAGATAGTCGAGAACTAACCAGTTTTGTTTCTCCTAAGGGACAGTATCAATGGAAAGTAATGCCATTTGGACTTGTTGGTGCTCCAGCTACTTTTCAGAAAATTATGAATCAAATTCTAAGACCCCAAAGTAATTTTGTCAAAGTTTCCTGGATGATATCATAATTTATTTACCAAGTTGGGATGAGCATTTGAGTCATATAAGAGTGGTCTTGGAAACCTTGAAACAATGCGAATTTACCAAAGTGTACATTCGCGGGATCAAAGGTAAAGTATTTGGGTCTTGATCCAAATTCTTTAGTAGTTGGATCCGGAGAACATGGACCCGATCCTGATAAAATTGCAGGAATCAAACACTTAAAGTCACCATGCACAAGGAAATCCTTAAGATTGATATTAGGGCTGTTCAACTACCATAGGGAATATATTCCTCATTATGCGAATACTATTAAACCATCAACAGACCTAACTAGAAAGTCTCTGCCAAATGATATCTCTTGGTCTGAAGAGACCGAAAAGGCTTTATTTCATTGAAAGAGAGTTTGTGTGCTGTTAATTCACTGTCAACACCTGATTAGAACTCCACACAGATGCATCAGTTACTGGCATTGGAGCATGTTTAATGCAAAGAGACAGACGGAAATCCTAAACCTATAATCTTCGCCAGTCAAAAACAAATACCAGCTCAGACTAAATGGAGTACCATCGAAAGAGAAGTATATGCCGTGATCTGAGCTTTAGGTAAATTTGAAGCATGGATTTACGGAACTTCTATAAAATTATTCACAGATCACAATCCTCTGAAATATCTTACGGAAAGCATCCCAAAGATTGCCAGATTACAGAGATGGTCATTGGCTCTCTCTCGCTATCAGGTCACAATAGCTCATAAATGCAGTAATAATAATGTTATCGTAGATACCTTATGAAGGATACTTAACCTTATATAATTCTATGCAATTACTTCTATTTTGTTTATTAGTATCTATAAATTTTAATTTACATAAGATGTACGCGAATAATGCATGTGTATAGTTGTTTTTTATATTAATATTGATTTTTTATTTGGAATATTGTTATGTAATAAATATCTTGCATATTTCTAATCAAATTGTTTTTAAAAGATAATAGCAGTCGTTAAATATATGTTATTTTTCCATTAAAACAGAATAAGTCGAGGAAAAATGTCAGCTCAAGCATGTGAGCAAATGGGTAAACATTTAGAAATTTGATTTATTTGGCTCTTAATGGAATGGTGAGGAAAAGTAAGAGAAACATTCTAAAGAAAGTGATATTGTAAAGATTTATTTTTATCCCCTCGGTCCTTATGCGGGACAAGGTCCAGCCACGGAAACCGGAGGAAAGGAGTGAAAGTCAGACAGTTATTTGGAAGAAAACTTTTCATTTAGTTATCTGCCAGGGTTAGAGACACTGAGATCGGATGGAATAGTCGTGTCGGAGTGAGAAGAGCGGTTGGTTTGTTCTCATTCTTTGGGGGTAGCGGAAGTCCCGCTTTCGGTCATTATAAAATTAAATGTCTGTTAAAAAATGGATAAATGTCTGAATTTATTGTTTGTGTATTAATGTGAAATAAATATTTCGTGGTTACAAATAATTTGTTTGTGTTATTCGACTATCGTGGAAGCGACAGGATCGTGAGAACATCACAATGATTTTATGTTAAAATAAATTCGTACTCAAAAGTAAGTTATTTGATATTACTAAAGAAATCTTCTCTTGTAATAAGGAGACTGTAATAGAAGGATGTCATCATAATATCGACCGACGTTCAAAAAAATAATAAAGTTTATTTAAGTTTTTTATTACTGTCCTTTATTTCATGGCCTTCATTAACAACTTTCTAATTAAAATGACATTTATATAAAAAAAACATATTGAGAATTAAAAATAATTAATATCAGAATTTATCAAAAAAAATCTAACAAATAATTAAGGTGAGGATTAATTGAACAAATTCGAAATAAAATTCTCATCTCAATTTTGGTGAAAAGTACATAAAGACTTTCAATTATAATCAGTATCACAGAAGGGGGGGGG